>JAKTUJ010000040.1:0-66288 GCA_030556625.1 Petasospora euphorbiiphila | reverse complement strand
TGAATAACTTACACAAGAAAGTTTACCTATCACGCCTAGTATCGTTGTGCCCCTCTCCTCCTTCACTAAAGTATCAAAGAGTTTAGCATTACCCTGATGGAAACACCCCTCAATCAACAGGCCCGTACAGCAATGCTATAGCTATAGCAATAGTAATACAATAACAACAGCAATAGCAACACTCAATAGAGGGAATAGACAGTACAGTGAAGACTCTTACAGGGGATTACAGGGAACCCGCGAGTGTCAAACGGAGACAGGAAGTACCGAGAATGACAATGGGCAGGAAAGCAGGAGAGCACACGACTTGGCACACGGACAACGCAGCACGGTCACCACGGGCACGGTCACCACGGATTAGACGAGGGTAGGATCTAATGAGCCATTAGACGGAAGGATCGGTGCCGGTCTAGGAATAAGCCACAGCCCCCAGCCCCCCAGCGCGCAGCCATGATGAGATCCCGATCCCGAGCGGTGCGGGCTGCGGTGCGTAGTAAGCGGACAGGGAAGAAGAGGGCAGTAATTGAGGGAAAGGGGAAAGGGCTCTCATTGTGTGTGTAGTTAGTATGTGCAGTGTGTGTGTGCGCGTGTCCCGGAATAGCCCACCCTGGATCCCCAGCTTTTTTCCTTTTTCCTATTAGTGGCACTTCTATTGGCCCGCTCTACAAAATTGGCAACAGGATCCTTTCAAATCCCATGCCATCCCACCCGGCAGCCGGAGGTTGAGCAGAAACACCCGTGCTGTACATATATAAAGGTTCCACAGGTGTTGTGCTCCCCTGCCTGTTATTCCTCCCACAGCCTGCCGTTGTAGATACTAGAGAGATCTTTCGAGAAGAGTGTGTGTCTCTCCATACAAATCACCACTGCGGACGGGAAGATCGGCACCGTTTCCTTTCCCCCACGACTCAAAGCCGGTAATTCTTTTCCCATTGGGCTGCCCCGGCAATTTGTGCTAAAGTCCTCGAGAGCCACTGCCGGTCTTTCTTGTGATCTTTTTTTTTCTTTCTTTTTCCCTCCCTCTTTACCTTTTTTTCCATTTGGTTCTTTACTGTTCCTCATTGTTCTTTACTGTTCTTCATTGTTCTGTGATACGTCTGTGTGTCACATCACCACCACTACCACCACCATCAACCACCACCATCATCCATAATAGATCTATACCATACACACAGACTATTACCCACTTTTCTTCTTTCCTATTTTTCTATCCCTTTTGCTTGCTCCACTTTTTTCTTGTGGCTACTTTTCCCTGCTCCACAGAGAATTAGCCCATATCGTTTACTTCTGCTTGACAGACCCTGTGCATTGTCTCGTACCACCACCACACATTTTTCACTTCTTCTTCTTTCACTTCCACTTCCACTTGCCCTTTCTATCCTTTTGACCACTTCACTTCTTTGATATGACGGACGACACCAAGGACAAGAACCACCAGTTCACATCACAGCTGAACTCGAACGCAATAGTCACGGTCAGGGCGCCCGATGCCGAGAGCGCACACGTCATCTCGGAGATCCCACCACTGCTCGACGAGTTTGTCAACTACGTCATCATCGAGACCTCCACGACGCTATTGCGTATCAAGTTCATCAACAAGGACCATGCAAGACTGCTAGAGGCCAAAGTCCGGGAATTGCCCGGCGCTGATTCGCTCGAGATCACAGTTGAGTACGATGCCCTGACACACCCTGGTAACATCTACGTGCGTGGTCTAGTGCCGGAGTTAAACACACAGGACCTCGTTCGGTTGTTTGAACCTTTTGGACAGATTACAAGTTGTAAGATTGTGCTTGACGATTATGGTCGTTCGGAAGGGTATGGCTTTGTCAACTTTGCATCTGGTGCTAGTGCAGATGAGGCCATTGAGAAGCTTAATGGACTCTTTGTGAATGGTTCAAAGCTTTACTTAAACCATCACATTGCAAAGAAGGAGAGATTAGAGAGACTTGATTTTGAGAAGCATCATTTCACCAATTTGTACGTTAAGAACATTCCAGATGCATATGACGAAGAAAAGTTGCGTGAGTTGTTTGCAGCACATGGTGAGATCAGCACAGTCTTCATCCCAGAGTTGAAGAAAGAGAACGGTGCTGATATGAAGAGATTCGGCTTTGTCAACATGAAGACCCATGAAGATGCACTTAGTGCGCTCTCTGCACTCAACAACAAGGAGTTGGAAGACGGTAGTGTTCTTGGAGTCTCAAGAGCACAAAGTCGTGATGAGCGTAACAAGTCACACAAGTCGCCAATCTCGCTCTCGGTATCACCAACGCCTATCCCTGTTTACCCAGAGCAACCTCCATCGCTGACACCGCCAGCTTTCACACCAACTATTGGTGGTGCATTTGCAACATCACCTGTTCCAGTGGCGGTACCACCACCACCACCAACGCTGACACAATCGCAACCACAACCACAACCACAACCGCCATTACCACATGGTGCGGTACAGCACCACTTGTCTTCTCTACCTTTACCAGGCCCACACCAGCAACAGTCTAATCTATACGTTAAGAACATGTCACCTTCGATTGACGATGGTCGTTTGTTTGAGCTGTTTGCACCATATGGTATCATCATCTCAGCACGCACGATGACGAATGAAGAAGGTCATTCTCGTGGGTTTGGATTTGTCTGTTTCAAGACGTTACAAGAAGCTGCTAATGCATTAGTCGTTATGAATGGTGCAGTTGTTGACGGACAGGTGTTACAAGTTTCATATGCACAGCGGAATAGTAAAAGAGGTGGTAATAAGCAGCAACAATATGGATACGTTCCTAGAGGGTTTTACTACCAGCAACCACCACCGCCACCACCACCGCATGTGATGAATGGGTATATGTTGCAGATGCCTAATAGGTATCCGCCGCATTTGCAGTATCCTCGGAATGGCAGGAAGAAGAGCAGGGCGTTGCTTGAGAAGGAGAAGGAGACTGTTGGTATCAGTGCCTCGATTGCCGTGTTGAAAGAGGATGAGCAGAGACAAAAATTTGTTGAAAGTGTTGTTGTGCCGAGTTTAGCGGAGAGGAATCCTGCGCTCTCTGAGACTCAGTTGTACGAGTTGTGCGATAAGATTGCTGATGGGTTCTTGGATCGATACAAGGATGATCATGGAGACGATCTGTGGTTGCGTATTGTGAGCGACTGGCGCAACAAGAGCTACGACGACGAGGTTGAGAAGTTGATGCAAGAGCTTGAAGATGTAGAGTTGGCATGAACTCGGTGTGTACATGTATATAAAAAACACACACAAAATGGAATGTTGGAAAAAGGACTGTAGAGGATTGTGATGGGTGACTAACTTCGAGAATTGATGGGAACAATTACTGATTGACCCATTGCCAGTATTAGCAGCGGCGATAAGGTCACAGTACAGTCTACACTTTAAGTTGATTCAAATATAAGTTAAAAATACACTGTTCATATGGAATGTAGAATAACTATAGATCAAGTTACACACCATAAGATCACAAGCTTCCAATAAGCAAAGCGAGATCTCAGGATGACGTGCGGCAGATTGACACTCTTTGTGTCACGTCCTGGTGTGCGGGTGTGTGCGGGGGTTCCAGCAGATCATGCACTAAAAGGAGTCAGCGGAGGGGCCAGCGGGAAGTGCCTTAAGACCGAGATGCAATACTCAATATTACAATGGATATATGATATGTCATATGTGGCAGATATATATCAGATATATATAATAGATAATCGATATAACAAGCAGTGCCACACCGCCTGTCCATATCATAAAAATTAAATGCCACTGTTATTATTACAAGGAGCGTGGCTGAAGAGAAGAGAGCACCCCACAGCCAATCATCTTGCCGGGAGATGACCTCTGGCTCTTGTAGGTAAGCGCTAATCAAGAGCGGACGCCGGTTGGCGCACACACAGCCCACCAGCAAAAGCTCCACACAGCCGTTGATAACCCGCCACAGGGCAGAGGCCTGTTCGTGACCAAGAGAGGAGTAGTAGGAGTTATAAAGGAAGCGTGGGATGTGCTACTATGGCTACTATGACTTCTAATATGACATTACTATTACAACTATAACTACTATTACTATTTGACAAACAATGAGCACGTTCCAGTACCAGGACAAGCTCAAGAAGCTGCCCATCCCAGACCTCAAGGCCACCTGCGACAACTACCTCAGCGCCCTCAAGCCGCTGCAGACGGAGGAGGAGCACCAGCGCACCGTCAGGGCCACCGAAGAGTTCCTCCACGGCGTCGGCCCGCTGCTGGACGAGCACCTCAGGGAGTACGCCAAAACAAGACCCTCTTACATTGAGCAGTTCTGGTATGACTCGTACCTCAACTACGACTCCCCCGTCGTGCTCAACCTCAACCCTTTCTTCCTGCTCGAGGACGACCCAACACCCGTCAACAACACGCAGGTGAAGAGGGCCGCTGCGTTGACACAGTCGTCGCTCGAGTTTGTGCGGGCGCTGAGACGGGAGGAGTTGCCCCCTGACATGATTAGAGGAACGCCGCTTTGTATGGACCAGTACAACAAGCTCTTTGGTGCGTCGAGAATCCCTACAGCTACAGGGTGTGTCATGCAGACGGACCCGTCGTCGCACCACCTCGTTGTGCTTTCCCGCTCGCAGTTTTACTGGTTTGACGTGCTCGACAAGGAGAACAACCTGATCTTGACCGATGAGGAGTTGGCGTTCAACTTTGACTCGATCCTCAAGGACTCTGCGAAATCGACCCCTTCGGAGATTGCCAGATCCTCGTTTGGTGTGCTGACTACCGAGAACAGAAAAGTGTGGGCTAACCTCAGAGCCACGCTCCTTGACGACCCAACCAACTACAAGATCCTGCGTATTATCGATTCGTGCCTTTTTGTTGTCGTGTTGGATGACATTGAGCTAGAGACCCTCGCAGACTTGTCAAAGAACATGCTTTGCGGACTCTCAATCCTTGACAAAGGTGCTCAGGTGGGTACTTGTACCAACAGATGGTACGATAAGCTCCAGCTTATCGTCACCAAGAACGCCAAAGCCGGAATCAACTTTGAGCATACAGGTGTCGATGGCCATACCGTGTTGAGATTCTGCTCGGACATTTACACAGACTCGATCCTCAAGTTTGCCAAATCGATCAACCCGAACTCGCCTTCGATATGGAAGTCCAAGTCACCTTCACTGCTCGGGAAAGACCGCATCGACACAAACGTGGTCACGATCCCTCGTAAGCTCGAATGGAACCTCACCTCGGACTTGTCACTTGCGCTCAGATTCGGCGAAACGAGACTCTCTGACCTCATTTCCCAGAATGAATTCGCAGTGTTGGAGTTCAACACATATGGTTCAGATGAGATCAAGAAACTCAAGTGCTCCCCTGACGCATTTGTACAGATGAGTTTCCAGGCGGCATACTATGCGCTATACGGTAAAGTCGAGTGCACTTATGAACCAGCAATGACAAAGCAGTTCCTACACGGACGCACAGAGGCTATCAGAACGGTATCTATGGAGTCAAACCTGTTTGTTCGTCGCTTCTTTGAAGACGTGCCAGGTGTGGAGAAGTTGGAACTGCTGCGTGCCTCGTGTAATAAGCACAATGAGAACACGAGACGCTGCTCACAGGGACTCGGTGTTGATCGTCACCTCTATGCACTCTTCTCCATTTGGAAAAGATACTTTGCCGAAGTCGATGAGGCCTCAGACAATATGAGTGATTCCACCGTGGGGAATAACGAATCCGCCACGGGTGAGATGAAGTCATACGCTAGAGAAATCCCACCAATCTTTGCAGACTCGGGTTGGGATAAGATTAACAACTCGATCATCTCAACGTCTAACTGTGGTAACCCTTCGCTACGTGTGTTTGGGTTCGGCCCAGTAACGTCCAATGGGTTCGGTATCGCATACATCATCAAGGCTAACTCCATCACCGTGTGTGTCTCGAGTAAGCATCGTCAAACACAGCGGTTTGTCGACACTTTGAAGAACTACCTCCAGGAAGTACAACGTATCTACAAGGAGGAGGTTGTCGACAAGGAGAAGGCAAAGGAGCGTGGAAGAATCCACGTTGTCAGATCAGGAAACTTGAACTACTTGCTCGGTGGATATGGATACTTTGATCTTGAAGATGACGAAATCAAGTCAAGAGGGAACTCACCTGATAGATTGGGATTCAGAAAAGGTGGTATTTCCGCAAGACAACTCAGTGAGAAACTGCGTTTGGCAGAGTACTGATTCTTTACTGCACTTATTTATATATTTATTACACTACTTAGTTTAAGCGATGATTAATGAAGGACACATGTTGCCCCGTAGTGGAAGCGAAGAAAAAGAAGCTTCGATCTGCAAACTTGTGCATGTCAATTGGTCTGTCAGCAAGACTCAACTGGTGCATTACCAATGCAGCATGGAAACAGCCGAGGATCAGTATCAACAATTACAGCAGTTTCCGATAGAAACTACCTGATGATAATCGTAATAACTCGTCCTGGATTGGTATTCTAGATAACTTCAGTACGCTTGAATGACTCACTGACTCTCTGTGTGCCGGTTAAAAATGTACCCGTGCGCGTGGAAACCAATCAACACCAAAAAAGAACCTTCCACAGAACGATCAAGAGGTGCTATAGCCGTACTAAGAAGGAAAAGAAAGCAAGAAAGCCCACTGTGCTGGATCTCGGGTTACCACTTTGGGACATCTCTCTTGGGTCCTATATCTCCAACTTCTGTATTGACACCCCTTTCTGATCTTAACAGGCAGGTTTGACCGTTCATGGTATCTCTATACGAATGGTGAGTGTCGACGGCTTCAAGCGGACGAGGCACTGGAAAGTTACCACACCGCGCGCACGGTTCCCATAGGTAATGCTACAGAGCATGCTCATTCTCTCTGGATGGCTTGCTTTAGTAAATTAATAGTACTCTCATATGAGATACCGTTGCAGCAGCAATTGCAGATCAATCGCACAATATTCAAAACCTTAATTTTTGTGCTAAAGCAGCGCTTCAGTTGAACGTTGAGAAGCAGTAAGATCGCGTGTCATTGTACATTCGGATCTGAGCCAAAGCAATGATGCACAGTATAGCCTATAGCAGATATGGTAGGCGTAGATACATCTGATAAATCTCTTATCGGGAACAAAAACACACAATGTTATTATCATCTTTAATGGCCAAGCAGTGGGATGACCTTATACATTGACCCCTCACTACAGACCTAGATAGATAAGGGCTTGACACATGCTCTAGCCGTATACCCTTGTACACTTCATTACCAACGCTAAACGTGAGACCGACCAACGGGCTTATACTGTGTTTGTGTCTGAAACAGAATACTGCGCAGGGTTTTTTCTACACAGTGCACACCCACAAATCAAACAACCTCGGCTTCTCTCTGATCCGCCACAACCACAGTTCTGTTGCTTTAACTGACATCTCCGACATCAAGATTCAATGTCTGCCGGGAAACACAAGTTGCTCCCCTCGGCAGCCTGGCGACCATAGAATGCGTAACAATGCATACCACTGCATATTCCTCACCCAGATTAGCGTAAGATCTCTGTAGAAGCGTGCGAGAACCAGCCGCCAATTTGTTTGGCCGGTGCGCCTCAGTCTTAACTCGTAAACCCACTACACAGAGTGGATACCGAGTAGAAAAGGGAAGCATCGGGGCCGGCACGCCTAACTTAGGTTAATGTGAGAGTCATAGGTGTCTGCAAAGGGTACCCTACCTCTCCACTGAAACCAGCGGATGGGGAATGGCATTGAGTGTTCTACAGAGTGTGCCTGGGGCTTAAGTTTTAAGTTTTTAACAAGGGCCAATAAGCAGGCTGTCGAAATTGCGCAGCTGCATGCAGTCGCCTCCTTGTGACAACCGGGCCATGCAGTCGCTGACTCGCCTCCCCTTTGATAGCAGCAGCCTCTCTATGTCCGCCTCTGACCCCCACACCTCTAGGCTCTCGCCCTCTCGCCCTCTCACCCACGTACCACCCAAACGTGCTGCCAAAGCCTGTCAGTCGTCGATGTTCAGGTTGCTTACAGGGTTGCTCACAGGGCTGCAGAAACGTTGTTTTTCCGACAGTATCTGCACCCCCATGCAATCTCACAGTGCTGGCCAGCTGCTGTTCTGTCGGTTTGTCTTCTCAAGCGTGCAAGCTGCCTGCCCTGCGGCAACTTCTTGATTGTTAATATTTATACAGAACAACGTCTCTCTTGCACCCATGAGCTCCCACTGCCTTCGACTATGACCTGAACCCTTTGTCACAACACTGATCGTCTTGGTCGGAAAACTTGCAAACATTCTTGCCTCTCTTTCTGCTGACATCTTCTGCACTTTTTCATCTACAGGCCGTGCTTGTTTTTAACAACTGCCTGCCCGCAGTTTAGCCATCTCGCCTCCAACGGCTGCCCCGCCCCGCTCTATCAATAAATCTCTTTATATCTCTCTCGGAGTTACCTCGATTGGGTTCTATCTTTACCTTCCTTTATCCCTCTGTCTTTGCTTGATTCTCTCTAGAGCACATTCCACAGCGGAAAAGTCCGTCGTTGTTCCAAGGACCCAAATACGCGCGTCCACATCTCCATCATCATCGCAAAACCTGGGGGTGGTATTTTTTTCTCTCCCCTTTTACGCGTGCTTCACTTGTCTCTTACTATAGGAGACACCTGGTGCGCATAAACAGACTTGCTTCAATCAACCATCCTCTTCGGTGTGTTTGATTCTGTGTGTTTGTGCTTTGATCTGGTTTATTTCTGGTGTCTTTTTGAGGTGTTCAATTGCTGAGATCGTGGAGATCTACCTACATATTTGGTGCCTCTGCCTGTGTCTTCTTTCTTGTTTCTTCCCTTGGCTGATTTCTTCTGGAATTGGCAAAGTATCTTCATCAATTGATTTAAAGGCATCATTTTTCACTCTGAAATATATGTGCACTGCACAATGACTGAAAAAGAGGCACCCAAATCCAATTATGATAGGTGGAAAGCAGGCACCAAGCTCGCATGCATGATGTCGCTCAGAAGAGTAACAGAAAACGACAATTGCTACGATCCACAAACGCAGAAATTTGCCTCTACAGCATGGCATATTGTTGCTGAGAACCTCAACAAGGAATACCCTGATTATGCTAAACGCTTCACCAACGTCAATGTCAAGGATCGCTACGATCGCGTCATGAAACACCACAAGATCTTCAAGAGAATGGCACATAGACTTTCGGGATTCACTTGGAACCCAAAGATTTTTGGCTTCGAGTGTGATGACAGAAGCGTGATCGCTGAGTATGAACAAGGTATCAGAAACGATGATGTTCTTAGGGGAGAAATCAACGTCGTCAAATTCTTGTGCAAGCCAGGTCATATCGACCTTGAGTACTTGCACAGATACATATATCAGATTCCAGAAGATAAAATTGCAGATGATACCGTGCTAAACTCACCAAGTTACATTGAAGATGCTATCAGCAAAGGTGTGTTGACTTCAAACTCCGTGAGGCCTTCATTTGCAAAGGATTCCATTTCTACTTCCAGTTCAGCTACGACAGCTTCCAGTTTGGGTCTTGAGCGCAACACACCAGGTTCCTCTATAAGCACAGAATGTACGCATGGGAATCGACGCAAATCACAACACAGGTCCCACTCTCATGTTGGTGCTCATCAAGGGTCAATCAACATGTCGTCCAACGATATTCACGTGCAAAATGCAACTATTTCACCAGAAACAGGTATGCAAACGATGCCACAAGCGGTGATAGCCCACTACCAACAGGGACCAACGATGGGACTTCCACCCATGATGCAGAGCACCATGTCCCCACATGGCTTACAAATGTTCAACCCACAAATGCATACAGGCCCTCTTCCTCTTCACCATACTCCTCCACCACCACCACCAATAGCACATATTCCACAATCTCACCAACAACAAGTTCACCAACATCATCACCATACACAGTCGCAGCGGCAGCATCCGCACACACCGCATCAGAACCAGCTTCCGCTACCTCAGCAACAGCCTGATATTGACTTTGGAGCTGCCCTAATAGACCAAGGCAATATCACGACACCAATGGCAATTCCTAATATTGGGGGTGCACCTACTACTGACTCTGAGCGGTCTCGCAAGCGTCTTCGAACGACTATGCCCTCTCATCTTATCCAGACTGGATTGGCATTTGACTCGTTTGAGATGCAGCAGGGACAACAGGATGGGAATGCTGCTGCTGGAAGCTCTACTGGTGGTACATTGATGGTTATACACAAGGAGTTCGAGATAATGAAGAATGAAGTAGCGGAGAAGATCTTGCAGTTACGCATGGACAAGGTGATTGCACACGACGATTTTTTGGCCATCCAGGATACAATCGAGAACGTTGTTCCTTTCCTTAGAAGTGCACACAAGAGGTTGAGAGATGATACAAAGTTGATGGAACTCATCAATGTTTACTTGAACAAAGATGAGTGAACCATACAACGATTTGGCTGGAGTTTTCGCTTTTACTTTCCCCGTTGTCGTTTTTGTTTTTACAATGATTGTGGCTTATATGGCGTTTTTTTTTTTCCTTTCTGATGCCCCTTTCTACGTTTTGTAATTTTTATGATGTCCTCTATTAATCAATGGTTATAGCTATTTTGTCTGTCGGTGGTCAAGAATGCATGGTGCTCTTCAAGAGTATGGAAGTGCACAGATGTAGGCTTCCCAATCTAACCTTACAGCAAGAGCAAACACAAGCAGCATTTGGTCACGGATACAAGGAATCCATCAATCCCTCAAAAGAAATACTAAAAAAAAGAAAACAGCGAATTGGTGAATGCCGTGGCTGCATGATCTTCCAAAGAAGCCCCACACAGTGCACACTGCTGAGAACTGCCCCGTGTACCCCCACTCCTACACCGTGTCATATTATCTGGATCGGGCCAGCCCATCAGCGGGGTCATTTGTTTCATTCAAATGACTGGATTGATGGGTCCATGTTTATAGGTTACCCAAGTCTTGCAATAGTTGCAGCGGTGGAACAAAACCTGTGTATGGATAACTATGCTCAATGGACAATCCACGATATGCAGATAGTCTGACAAGGGAAGCACACCGCAGAAGGGTGTGGCATATCGATATGTCGTCGACAATATCCCAAGAGATACCGAGGCAAGATCTCTCTTGCTGCAGCGATATAACACCTTGTACGTCGCTTCTCTGGCTCTGTGACATGACATCAGGCCTGTCACGGCTGCCAGACGCTGTTGTCCCATGACGTCGACGGTCGTCCCGGACCCAAAGCGAAAGGCGAACAGAGTTTATCCGAAGCTGCCAATCACGAGAGGCTTAGCGCTGTGGGAGAACGGACCAAAATATGCAGCCCTGCTTCGACGCGCGTGCAGGGAGCTTCTACTATGGCCCCATCTCTCGGCAGGCGGATTAAACAATAAAGTCGCATGACTCTGTCTCTCAGAGCTTTTAACACAGGGAAGTTGGAACGCTTTTGGAGTTTCTGGAAGATGTCAATTCTTCTCAAACTTTAGAACGCGAAATGTGCATCGGTGATCCATAGATCAAACCATTGCACGGAGAGAGCATCATGCACCTCCTGGAATTATAGGGCGTATATCGTACATGGGGATGCATATCAACTTCCGGATCGATTCTAGATATACTTCCTTGAACAACACTAACCATTGATTACAACAAAAGCGCGTTTTTTGGCCATTATGGCTGTATTTGATGGAGATGGAGTAAAAAGGAACAAAAAAAAATGTGTTAAGTAATTATCTTTAGTGGACGAGACCGGAGTCGAACCGATGACCTCCTGCTTGCAAGGCAGGCGCGCTACCAACTACGCCACTCGCCCAAAGGATTACGGCCGAAGAAGGCGTCGGAAAGAAGGGTGAATTGATTATATCTTTTGATTTTTGTGTTCTCTTGTTTTGACAGATTTTCGATCAATAGCGTAATGTTTTTGTTAAGGTAAGAGCGTAAACGTGCTTTTAGAAAACTAATTCCAAGGGTTTGTCCACTGTATTAGTATATTTGTGTTCTGTTGTTGTCAGATCTTTCAGAAAGTCTCTAAGGTCATAGTGACACAAAACCAAAAATCAAGCGGATTCGGAATTCTACCAGCACTCTTTCCCCTCATACATACAGAGTCTTTCTAAACTCAATTCTCAAGAGGTTAGCGTATTATCTTGTTGCCGACAGAACACACGAGTTTCCAGAATCACCATGAGGAGTCTCTGCCTCATGACTTCAGCGTTTCTTCTTCTACAACTGTCGTCTCTTGCTGCAACAGTTACGATCACAGAGACGTTAACATATTATGATCCCGCTCTGACTCAAGCTGATGACAAAGACATATACGTTACTACCACGGTATTTGCATACCAGTCAGCACTGCCAGAATTGAACGTTGACGATGAGGAGCTTAGAGAACCAGGAAGTCAGCGGGCTACGTATGGTATCGACTTGATTCCCATCCATGAAGCCAGTATTTCGGATCATACTGGATTTGAGGTCTCTGGGACTGAGAAACACTTTGATCAGCCAGAATTTGATGGCGACATTCACGTTGCTTCTCCGTATCATCTTGCTCCTGGTTACAATGGTCTAGAGTCATACGAAGAGCAAGCCAAGTTACACAAGTTTCCTCCTTATTCAAATTCGACTACAAATGAATCCAACCCATATCTGACCAGCCCTACAAATGTATCCACAGTACCACAAGAGACTTCATCTCCATCGTTGACTCCTATACCTGTGGTTGATGAAGCGCCGTTTGACTATCCAGAGAGTGAAATGGCATTTTCTCTCTCTGAGTCCCCAAATTCCGTGGATCATCATTTCACTGAGGAATATCTACAATTGGAGAAATTTCCAAGTGAACAGGTTTTGTTAAAACTTGAGAAGCAACCGTACAAAGATCGAGCTCCTGGTGAGACTTTGGCACCACCTGTAAGAATGATCAGGACTTTGCACCTTCTGGAAGCCACACCAACTCCGCTGCCCCTGGACTCCACATCAGCAATTTCAGAGTCCAGCTCGTTGCTTACTACAGTAGAAACGGCTCCACTGGTTCACACTACAGGTGAAGACAAGCCCTCTGGCTTTGTTCAAGATGGGGGCCACCCTAAGAGTACGGTTCAAAAGACCAAAACGCAAACGCCGGTACATTCCAAGTTAAACAATGGTGACCAGACCAGAACAGGATTTGGATTTGGTGTTTCGACAGATACAAGAAAGCAAAGGCTTCTGGATCTTCGTCGCTTGAGAGCGTACAACCCAAAAGTGACACAAAAAAGCTCAGCGTCTAGGCTCCGCTATCCAAGGACTCTCATGGGACTCATAGGTGTTGTTCTTGCCCTCAGGTAGCCCTTGGTATTTCATTTCTATATAACAACTGCCCTATCTAAGAAATACATTGTTCTTGTATCATTCTGTTATTCAGTGGTACTACTGCTCCATTGGATCTCCGATCTCCGTAGCCCACAGTCCCTAGGCCCTAGGTCCACGACTAGTCCCTAGGGACTGTGGTCTCGCGGTCTCGCGGTTTTCCTTGTGGCGGCGGCTCGTCAATTGAACGACGGCGGCGGAGGGGATGGAAAAAAAGCGCGTGCGGGTTGGTGGTTGCCAGACGGTGAGGTCGCCCTTGGGGAATCGGCAGCAGCAACGATGTCAGAGGTGAGTTTTTCCACTTGTTCTTTGTCCATGGTGTTTCTGTGGGATTCTGGGAGTCCGACGGTGTGGTTTCCAGCGGGGGTTCCATTGTTGGTTTTCGGGTGGTGATGCCTCGACTCTTTGACGGTGTCAGCAATGTCATGAACTGCGTGGAGCGAAGCGTGTCCCGGAAGCACAATGGCACTGTGAGCAGTATTGGGTGTCTCTATGTTGTCCATGTGAATTGGAACATGCTCACGATACAATTTGTCGACTGTTTCCTTTGTTGGTGTGGCTGTATTTGAATCCCAAGCGAACTTTACAATGGGCTAGACTATAATGAAAGATGGATTACTAACGACAACTCCTCCAGGCCAAGTCGGTTGATAGAACAGTTAGAATCATCACACATCAGCACATCAAGGAAGGCGAACCACTACCTGTGGAGGGCTTCCCAGTGCGTGAATGGTCGATCGAGATCTTCCTCTTGGATGAGAGCGGGAAGGAGGTTCCAGCGACTATCTTTGACAAGGTGATCTATCACCTCCATCCAACTTTCCAGAATCCAACGCGTACGCTAAAGAAGCCACCATTTAAGATCTCCGAACAAGGTTGGGGTGAATTTGAGCTTGGGCTTGTGTTGTCGTTTGTCGACAAGGCTGGTGACCGCAAATTGGGCCACGACTTGAACTTTATGGAGGAGAAGTACGTTGTTGACCATGTGATCCATGTGCCATTGAACAAGTCTGAGAAACTCCGCAAATTGCTGGCAGAGTCTGGTTCTGTTCCTTCACAGAATGCCGGTGCTGGTGAGGCAATCGGTGACAAGCGTAAGGCTGGTGCGTCTAGCACCGGCGCAGAGAAGAAGCGCTCGAAACTGGGGATGACGGGTGCAGTGAAGGGATCTGTTGATCTAGAGAAATTGGCAGAAGGCCTAACAAAGCTTAGTGAAGATGACTTGCTTGGTGTGGTGCAAATGGTGACGGACAACCGCACGCCGGATATGAACATCAAGAACGACGTTGAAGAAGGTGAATTCACAATGGACCTCTATACTCTGCCGGACTCTTTGTTGAAGAGTCTGTCGGAGTATGTCAAGAAGAGAACAGAGTAGTATCCTTTCTCTGTTTGTTTCTGACGTCAATGATGTCTACGATGAGTGTATGATAGAAAAACGGGGAGGAGATTCTACTCCCGAACAACCAAATGCAAACTGTTCTTTTACTTATTACATGTAGTACATTATACAACAGTGATAGAATGAAATAGTGTCAATAATTTAGGCGTAGCTTGGAGTCCAGATACGCATAGTGGTATCCCACGATGCAGTACATACAGCATAACCATCGGGGCTCGTAGCGACTTTTGAGACTCTGTTTGAATGTCCTTCCAACTGACCAACAACTTCTGCCCTCAGTGTGTCCCAGATGACACAACCGTGGTCAGCATAAGTTGCGTATATCAGTCTCCCAGAATTCGAAAAGTCAAGTGAGTTGACACCACCGGCGTCTAGCACTGATGAGTTGATATCATCCAACGACTGTTGTCTTGATGAGACTGAAAAGGGAGTAGTTGGCCTGTATTGTTGTTGAACTGCCGAGGGTAGTACATACCTTGCGAGTTCACAATCAGATCTAAGGTCATATAACCGAATGAGACCATCGTCACTCCCTGTAACAAACGAGTTCCCATCTTTGAAGAATTTGACAGAAGTAACATCTGAGTTACTCACAAAGAACTGCTGTGGCGTGGAAGGTGATCTTGTATCCCATACTCTAGCATACCCATCCGATGCTCCAGATACAAACGTTCCCTCACCCCCGTTTACACTATTACCATCAATATCCATGCATAAGACATCACCCAAGTGGTCTAGGAATTCACCAGTCTTTCTCCCCTTTGCAATATCCCATCTAGCACAAGTCAGGTCACCAGAAGCTGTTAACAAGGCATTGTTGTCAATGAAGTCGCAAGCAGTAATACCACAAACGTGGCCCTTAAATACATTAACGATTCGTTGTTGGAAGGCGTCTTGCCCATCGAGAGACGGAAGAGCATATACAGTACAGTTGTTAGTCAACCCAGCAGATGCGACAAGTCGTTGGTTGGGTGAGTATGCACATGACAGTACCCATTGAGAGTCAAGCGGTACAGCATTCACTTTCATTCCAGAAACAACATCCCAAACGATAAGAAATCCATCTTGTGAACACGACAGAACCGTCCGTGAGTCCTTGGACCACTTGAAGTCTGCAATCTTGTTGTTGTGCCCTTTTAGAATTTGTAGTGGTTTCATGTTGATACTCCCAGGGGAAAGAGCAGGAACGGTTCCGGTACAGTCTCGGAGCGTTGTATCTTGAATCTTGGTCTTTACCTTGTCGATGTATTGGTAAAGCTGGCGGGACTCGAGACGAGCTCTGTTGATACGGTTTGTAAGAAGCTCATTAGCCGTCTCCGCATCAACCTCTGTTTGCATTGTTCCAACAACGGTTATTGTGTAGTGTTAATCGAGTGATAAGTGTGATGATTTTATTCTCAATGGACGAGGCTTTTACTGTTGTCGTGATTTGTTTTGTTTTTTTGAATTGAAGGGAAAGTGCAGTCTTCCTTAAGGATACAGGTGGTTCAAGATGAAGTGAGATTAGAAGTACAATGCTTCTGTATGTGTAGAGTTGTCTGTTTTATGTATATCTTGGTGAATTGACAGGTTCGATATTTTGAATTCCCAAACACAGAAAAAGAAAGAAAAAGACGCTGGAGCAGATGTATCTATCGACCGAGATTGACCTGGATGTGTTTCTTGCGCCAGAGATAGTTATGAAGAGAGCCTCATTTCGGGAAGTACAGAGTTGCATCAAAAACAAGGCCGAATACGGAAGGTCGTAATTCCTCATTGGGTATTTTCCGAGGAATCTCTCGTCGACTGCTTGGGTGAATCGCGAAAAACACACAATCAGCTAAGTTGGTAACCTGGCCGAGTGGTCTAAGGCGCCAGGTTAAGGTCCTGGTCTCTTCGGAGGCGTGAGTTCGAACCTCACGGTTATCACTATTGCTAATTTAATTTTTTTGGTGGTTTTGGCGTATAAAGGCCGGGTAACCCTTAGGATAGGCTCACCATTACTTCAGTAAAGTATAATCATATTCACCTGTTGAGTACAAGTAGAGTATATAAGCGATTATAGTTCAAAGAAGTCTGGTCGGTGCGCGTCTCATGGAACGGTCTCCAATCGTTATTGCTCTATACTGGTTGTCTGAATTTCAATTGTTTAATATACACTTGGATCTACACTCGATTCTTTAAACAGAAGTGTCTATTATACATACATGAACATAACCGAGAACATTTTAAGCAAGCAAAAGCATTAACCCATTACAGCAAGACGTGTCACTCAACAGTGCACGACTTAGAGCAACAAGCAAGCGACAGCACCAGCGGCACCAGCAAGGCCAAGGGTTCTAAGCTTGTTACCGGCACCTTCGAAAGTGGAGACAGCGTAAGCGGATGTGGTAGCGTTGCTCTTGAATGTGACGAAAGTGGTTGGGGTCACGGTGACGTCGGTAGATGCCTGAACAGAGACGGTCACGGTAGGTGTGGTGGTGACATCAACGTAGGTGACTTCCTCAGAGGACTGGATGGAAGCAACGGAGCCTGCTGGCTTGACTGTAGTAGTGGCGGTGACGAACTCGGTTGGAGCTGTGACGGTGGAGGTAGAGGTGGCAACAGCAGTGGAAACGGTGGTGACACAAGTCTTGGTACCACAAGAAGTGATGGTAACGAGAGTAGTGGACTCCTCCTCAACAGTAACGTAAGAGGTGACCTCAGTAGAGACTGCAGAGGCGACAGCAGCAAGAGCGAGTGGGGCGACAGTAGAGAATTTCATTGTATGTGAAGATAGATTGATAGAGATAGAGAGTGGACGTATTCGAGATACTTGAGCGTTGAAAGAGCGACTTAGTTGGAATAGAACTGTGTAAGTTGAGGGAAGGAGAAGAAGAGCAAAAGTCAGCAACTCAGGGAGGGAGTTGTTTGGCTTTTATAATTGAAACCGAGCATTGCCTCAACGCGTGTTTCCCATGAGATCTGGGCTAGATCTTCGTCCTTTGAGGCTCAATTCGGTGACAGGTTGCGTCTCGGCACGTCAAATACCTTGCTGGAAGGGGTGCAAATGGTTGCCTTCTTGAATCAACCACTGTATGATATGCAGTGGTATGGCTGTTCTGTGCTAGATCTTGTTATACCGTTGCCCCTGTGTTTACTGTTGAGTATGCTGAACGTGCATATTTGTTGATGTTTGACGCGTCGCCAGTGATGCAATGCAAACCTTTGGCGACGCGTCAGTTTCGCGTCTTGTTTTCTTTCATTCGACTCGGAATGGTGTACTGTTACTGTAGTCTGTGTTACAACTTACGTAGGTCTAGACTGTTCTACTTGTCGGAGTCATTTGTACTTCTTGTGTTGACTGGCACTTATCCGAATGAATCATCGTATGTAGCTTCGTTGCCTGGGTGTTACTAAAGGCTCTCGTCACTTACGGGCGCGCAGTATTGGAGTGCTACAACTACCACACGGTTGGTACATTCCAATGGGTCCCTCAGTAATTAAAGGCAGCCCGGAAGTGTGATATGGTGCCAGATCCTGTAAATTGTAATTCCGTATGTGGTATGTGGCTTAACGTCTGGGATCAAGACGAGTGTTAGCAGGAGCCTTGTTGGTTTGTGTCACTCTGGTCGCGTGTTCGTAAGCCTACTTTGACGCGTAAGCTCTTGAATTTTGAAAGGTTTCGGGCGGTGTCGTATGAGAGAAGATACGCAGTAAAATGCGGAGATTGAAAGGTCTATACACGTAAGCATGCCAGGATAAATAGGGCTCTTTGCGATGCCAAATTGGTCGGCCTTGGATGCCTTGTTAATTCACGTCCAAATAAGGGGGATGCAATGCCTCGATATGGCTTAGGCGACTCCCCTAAGCCACGCCAACAGAGATGCTCAAGGCTCAAGGAGTATGTTTGAGCAAGGAGATGGCCTCAAATAAACACAGGGAAGTATAATGTATCGATCGTCTCTTTGAGAGTCGTCATCTACTCGTAAACCAGATGTCGTTGATGGTACTGGTGGTTGAAACTAGATCTCAACCTGGTTTGCAGTACCTAAAACGTGATCCTTCACCACCGGATATTACATCAACGCTCCTTCTTCGCTCATAGAGCCTCATACTAGAGCACATTTCCCCTATAGAATCAGCTCTCAATCTCCATGTTCTCGTCGCTCGATCACTACAGATGGTTGTCTGTCCAGTCGTCTGCACAACGGGTAAGAACGAGCTCTTTGGACCTCTGCACGTCAGAGAGTGTCATATGAGCAGAAAGAGTGTGATAAATCGTAGAAAGAGACTATAAAAAGACGTTCGTTAGTTGTTTGATTTATATCACTTCCCCTTACAAAGATTGGAATGGTTACTCTCCTTTATAGTCTTTTGAGAGGTCCGTCCGCAGGGACGTCTCGCGATGATTGTCTTTGTCTCTGACGTTGGCTGTCCGGATTTTGGTCTTTGTGGCCCTCGAGCCTTGGAGCCTCACAACGGCCAAGACTGTGAGATAAGACAAAGGAGATAATGCTATTACAACAATAATAACAGAGCGGACTCTAATATACCGCAATCTTCAATCTCAGGTGATAACCCACACTCCAGAGCATATGTCCGGGGTGTCTTGTGGGACGTGGATCGAGTTAAAAAACGTGCTGTATTCAGGCTGTAACCTCGCTCGCTCGCGGCGCAACAGCCCGCGCACTCGCGCACGATCTTTCGACAAGTCCAGTCCAGTCCAGCTCTTTCTAGAGGACAGGACACGTACGTCTGATGTCCAGACAAGACGAACAGGCTGTAGCAGTGTGGGAGAGGACGAGAAAGTATAAATGACACATATGCGGACCCCTGGACGGGCGCTAGTATCCACTGAGGACACCAGAAGTGCTGTGGACTGGCAGCCAGGGGAACCAGCAGGGAGAGAGAGGAGGTTTTCTCGCTCCCCGGCCCCGGGGCCCCCCTTTATTTTACAAACCCCTATTCCAGACCCCCCACTATTCTAATGCTATAATCTAGTGGTGTGTAAACACCCGAACACCCCTTTATGCCACAGCCTATTTTGTCGTTTTTGTCTCGTCAGAGCGACCATCCTCCCGTGAAACGCAGACAAAAAAAAACACCCACACACATAAAATAACCCACAAGTCAGAGGACAAAGCGCTCCTCAAACATCAACACGGACAATCGAGGACAAGTGGAAAGCGTAAACAAAGCCGCCGCTACCCGCCCATTGTTCGCTTGCCGCCGCACATCCCATCAACAGAGCCCAGGAAGCACACACACACAGGCCAAAGGCAAAGGAAGGAGACAACCCGCTGTTGTTTTCCTCCCCCCCTCGCTGTTATCTGTGCGCCCCTCTGTCCTTTTGAAGAAGAGAACAGCAGGCCTGGTCTGACCTCAAGATCGGGGTCCCCCCGCAGGCCGCCAGCGTGAAACATACAGTGGAGACAGAGACAGTGCACGATGTCGGAGGAGCTCTCGCACATCAAGGAGCAGCTCAAGAACCTCGAGGCGACGCTCAAGAACTATGAGAACCACGTCTTCATGCTCCAGGGCGATCTCCAGTACACGCAGAAGGCCTTCCAGCTCGAGCAGAACAAGCTACAGGGCCAGGTGAGCAGCTTGGTGGGTCTCATCTACGATGTGTTCAAGGAGAACCGCCACTACGAGGAGACACGCGAGACTCAGCTATTGCAGAAGCTCGGGAACATCATGAACTCCAATGACGACTATTCTACTTTGAATAACGCATTGAGTGCCACGAGCCCGTCGATGCCAAACGACGCCAACTCGTTGATCAATGGCGCGATCGCCAACTTGACGAACCCTGCTGGGCCGTCGAGCACTGCGATTCTCCCATCTTCCAACTCCAGAATGGGCGCTAATGACCAGTTGTTGTCATCGAGCTCACTTCAGGCATCCCAGAATCAATTGCTAGGTTCACAACCTCAACCTCAACAGCAGCAGCAACAGCAACAACAACAGCTCCAGCAGATGCAAGCGGCACATATAAACGCTGTTCAGAAGAACTTCCAGCAAATACAGCCCCACCATTCGCAGGGGCGTGTCCAGCAACAGCAGAAGCACCACCAGAGCCATACCCGCAAGTCACAGGGTCTCCACCAGCTACATGGCATGGGCGGCTCTCAAGGCCAACAGCAGCTTCAGCAGCAGCAGCAGCAGCAACAGCAGCCTGGGAGTGACCAGGGCTCTACGTCGTCTACCAAGCGTCGTAAGACGAGCTCAAACAGACAGCGCTCTGTGGCAACGTCAAATGACCCGGTGTCGATGCTAGACGACACGTTGAACGTTGCTGTTGGTTCAACAAGGCACGTCCCGCTCTCGATGGCGACGTCGTCGCTCGAGAAGGACAAGTCTGCGCCGCGTAAGGTGTACGATAAGGAGTATGCCTTCATCAAGGCGCCAACGTCGGTCGAGGAGATCTGGAACGAGTATGCGATGGGGCTCAATGGCCAGCCGTCGATCAAGTCGTTGGAGGTGGAGTACAAGACGGGCTGGCGGCGCGACCCTGCCACGTCCAAGAAGTTCAACAGACGGAAGGCGATATACCATGCCATTGAGCGTGGATTGTCCAAGGGGTTCTCTGTGGAGGTGTGCATCAGGCTGTTGGAGGACTACAGATACCTGGACAGGGAGAAGAACCTCAAGCAGCCGATCGGCTGGTTGTGCCACGGGAACATCCCCCTCGAGTTGAGATGACCGCTTCCCTCTTTCTATCTTATACTTTCTTCTGTGCTATACACGTATTGTATTTTAATGCTTTAATGCTTTGATGTAGGTCCTGCCACCCGGACACCACAAAAAAAGAAGAAGGGCGGCCTTTCAGCCTGATATGAAGGGATCGGCGATGGCACCTCCGCTATCAGTGCAGCGGCGGCTAATGGGGAAAACGCCGCTTTCAAATCAACAAATCAACACTGAAATACCGCCAAAAGTCACCACCAGAGCCACCATAAAAGCCACCAGAGAGGGCTACAATGAGTGTGCCGCGCAGCATCGAGGACAGGCGCCGCAGACCGTCGCACGCCGTCTACCAGGGCTCGCCGCTCTCCAACACGCTCAGCTCGACACAGATCCCTATCACCATCAACGGCTCCAGCAGCTCGCAGGGCGCCATGTCGCTCGCACAGAGCTACGCCAACTCCCGCCGGCTGTCGACCGCCAGGCTCGGGTCCCCGGTGCTCGACGAGAACTCTGCGCTGCTTCACGGCTCGCTGCGCCGGGGTGACAACCCGCACGTTGCTTCTTCTTCTTCCGCTGCTGCTGCTGCTGCTTCTTCCCCAGCGCTGGTGTCTTCTTCTCTCCAAAGGGGCGCTTCGCCCTCTCCTGTCGGGTCCGTCGTGTCGGGCCAGGTGTACGTTGACCCAACGAACCCGTCTTTCCAGAGCAGCGCCAACGACCTGCGCCTGATCCAGGACACCGCTGCCGTTTACTTCAACAGCGAGGAGAGCCTGGCCAAAGAGGGCGCAGACATCACGCACTCGCTCAAGAAGAACGGCGGGCTCAGGAGCGGGTCGACGCTCAAGAAGACACGGTCGTTTGGTGACTTGTACGAGACCAACAGACGTGAGTCGGGCGCCAGCGCGTTGATCGTCCCCGGTGGATTCAGAAGAGAGTTCATCGTCAACAAGCACAGACAGCTCGCCGTGCTGAACGATGAGGAGCTCAAGCAGGTCCCTTTCCTCTCCAAGAACTTTATGGAGTTCTTGTACGTCTACGGACACTTTGCCGGTGAGGACTTTGAAGACGAGTTCTGGGACCACAGTGGTGATAGTGCTGCTGTCAGCTTTGACGAAGGCACCCCGCTTATGCAGCAGGAACACCAGGCAGGGAAGCATATCAGGTATGAGGCAAGAGGGACAACATCCACGCTGAGGGCATTCCTTCTCATGCTTAAGTCTTTTATCGGAACGGGTGTATTGTTCCTCCCGAAGGCATTCTCCAATGGTGGGTTGATCTTCAGTGTCGTGATGCTCTTTGTGTTTGCAGTCTACTCTTACTACTGCTACTACATCCTTGTCGCCTCCAAAACCGCTACTGGGGTATCATCATTCTCCGATATCGGGCTGAGGCTTTATGGGAAATGGATGAAACAGCTCATTCTTTTGTCCTTGATCCTCACACAAGTTGGATTTGCATGCGCATACATCATCTTCACAACGGAGAACCTGGCTGCTTTTATCCGTAACGTCACGGGTGTCCAATTATCTCCAGGGACGTTCTTCTTTGCACAGGCTCTTGTCTTCATCCCCTTGTCGTTCATCAGAAATGTCGCAAAGTTGTCACTTCCTTCGCTCTTTGCCAATTTCTTCATCTTGGTTGGGTTAATGATTGTTCTCTTCTTTACTTCTAAGGAAATCCTTGATAATGGTGCCAAGTCAATTGAACTTGTCATTAACAAATCCAAATTCTCTCTTTTCATTGGAACAGCCATCTTTGCATTCGAAGGCATCGGCTTGATCATTCCTGTCCAGGATTCCATGAGACATCCAGAGAAATTCCCACTGGTTCTCTTCCTGGTTATCATCACAATCTCCGTGATCATGATCTCCGTGGCCACTATTGGGTATTTGGCCTATGGTGAAGATATCCAAACGGTCATATTGCTAAACTTACCACAGACGAACTTCTTTGTGCAATTGATCCAGTTCTTCTACTCGGTTGCCATTATGCTCTCAACACCACTTCAGTTCTTCCCCGCCATCGCATTGATCGAAAGAGTGTTATTCAAGACGCATGAGTCTGGTAAGATGAACCAGAAGATCAAATGGAAAAAGAACTTTGCCAGAACGTGCTTCGTCTTGGTTTGCATTAACATTTCCTTCTTTGGTGCCAATGACTTGGACAAATTCGTCAGTTTCATCGGTTGCTTTGCTTGCATCCCATTGGTATACATACATCCACCATTACTACACTTGAAGAGTTGTACAAAGGGTAGTAGACCCGCCCTACTGTTTGATATCCTCTTGGTCATCGTCGGGGTTTTGTCGATGCTTTACACATCATACGATATCCTCTTTGGTTAAGCATAGTACCTACAAGCATGCATTCATTTCTTACATCTTCTTTCCATATTACTTGCATTCAAATCTACTAATAAACATAGCATATTGTTATTCTTTTTATCATAGCTTTGCCTTTGGGTCAATCAATGAGTAGGCAAACTCACCAACGTGTGGATACAATGAACCAGTTTTCTTAGCCTCAGCACTTGAAGCAACACCTTTCACGACTCTTTGGGAAATCCCCTGAGAGATGACTCCAACTCTATACAAGCCGAATATCACTCCAACTTTCCACAATTTGACCGGATCCCATTCAGGTTGGCAAACACGCTTGTACTTGTTGAGGACATCCATGATCAGTTTTTGGTTCTGTTTGACTTCAAAGCGGGCAAACAACTTGTTCATGCTTGGTGGCATCACAAACGGTTGTAATAGATTGGCCAAGTCGAACAATGGGTGTCCACTCGTGCACAACTCCCAATCCAACACGGCAATGACGCGTGGTTCCGTTGAATGGAATACAAAGTTGTCAATCTTGAAATCACCATGGATCAAACATGCCACTGAAGGATCCCCTGGTGCATTATCCAAAAGCCATTTAGAAATCTCGTGGAAATGTGGGATTGGGTCAACTGTTTGGGATTGTAACTCCTGGATCTTGGTCATGGAACGGATTTGGCGTTGGAAGTAGGAACTGCTGTTAGAACCCGGACTTGGTTTCCTGAAATGTTTCTCCGGTAACCTTTCAAACAATTCATCTGAAGGAATGGAATGAATCGTCTTTGCCGTTTTCACTACTGAATCCCACAATGCATCTCGTTCGGCATCAGAAGATGCAGCACTGAGTGAAGGATCGTGGAAGATGCGACCTTTAACGAACTCCATCACGTAGAAAACGGCACCAAGATGCGACTCGTCTTCACATAGCAGATACAGATTCGCCACGGGGACTCTCTCGGACTCGGGTCTCGTCTGGTTGATGGAATTGATAGCTGCCAGCATGTAGAACTCACGCTCTATCGCATGAGCCGTCTTGGAGATGAGCTTACTGTTTGAGCTGGGCTTCTTCCGAAGCACGGCTTTGCGTCCATTGGCATCAATGAGGAGATAAGTCGGATTCGACTGTCCAAACTTGAACTGCTTAATTGTGAATGGCGCAACGAGCGGACTCCATTGGACACCTGGACCCATAGTCGTCTCCCGTGGGAGCTCTGTGGAGGAGAAGAAGCTGTTGAGGGCCGAGACGTCAATCACTGAGCGCACGGGACCGACATCCTGTTCTGAATCAACGACTGTTTCCCTCATATTGGTAGTCTGATATAAAGAACTAGAAGAATAAAGAAAGAAGGAGAAAGAGGGAAATGTTCTCCATAAATACCGTCGGCTCGAGACGCCGAGGCCCATTTCGTGCGGTTTCCCCACACTGTGGGCCGGTGCTATCTCCGTTTAAGTCCGGGACTACCGATAGGCTATTTACCTTCATTACGGAGAGTTGGGTTAGAACGTATTAAAAGTGTCCGTGTAATAATCTAAACAGATATCTCACATACTGTATGTGGTAGCAGCGCTACTTCAAAAGTAGCCGGCGTACTCATCGTGTTAATGGCGTTGAATCAAAGAACAGAACAAAACAAAAATCAACAAGTTGTGTCAAGGAAAAGATAAGGGATAAATAAACAGAGGCATCATGAACAAAGAGAAGAAGAAGTCGTCATAGGGTGGGCGCCCAAGCTTGGTATCATATCTGGCTTTGAACAGCGAGATCAAAGCCATCAAAGTTAAGATCATTCAGGAAGGCATTGTCGTCATCCTCGGTGGTGGTAAATTCCTGTAGTAAGCCGAGACCAACATTGCCTGTGACTAAGCTTTCATGACTCTGGTGATTGGTGTCTATTTGGAAACCATCGCCTGGGGATTCTTGTTCATCTGAGTGATGCTCGCTCTCTTCTTCATCCTCGCCAAAGAGATCCCTTAGATCGTCTTCTTCTTGGTCCTCCCGGTTCGAAATCTCACCTTCCTCCTCCTCTTCTTCAAATGCACTCACCGTGGAAGCACCACTTATCTTCCTCGACTGTGGAGAAGAAGGCGTTGACTGGGACTTGATCTCCTTTCTTCCCTTCTGTACTTTCAGCAGATCGAATTCCAGACGCTTAGCAACAGGATCATTATCCATGATAATGGACGGTCTGTTGTTCGTTCTCTTCTTCTGAACACTTGTCTGCGCCTGACGAAGCTCAATCCGGGCAACTTCTGAAGGGTTTAACCCACCAGCACAGATGTTTCTTGCTCTATGTCTGAACAATGCATCATGACGGCTGAAATTCTTCCCACATGCACATTTGAAGGCAAACTCACGATGTATCTTCTTGTGTCGTGTCAAATCGTGCTGTCTCACAAAGGCCTTGTTACAACCTTTCACCTCACATAGGAAAGGTCTATCACTCAAATGGGTCTGTACGTGAGAACGAGCATTGTACCGACGTGTAAAGAGCTTACCACAACCATTGTAATTACAGACAAATGTCTTGTCTTCACGAGGACCAATAATGTACAGGTCGATCTCTCCTGGAGGTAATGTAGACACCTTATCGTGAACTTTCTTCTTGATCACGACACCGGTGTTATTCTCACCTTGGCCAACGACAACTGGTGTCCACGACAGGTCATTCTTTATTGGAGAACTGATGAACTTTGCCTGCGACTTCAGTGTTGGTGAAGGTGTAGCAGGACATTCTTTTGCACCATTCTCAACTTGTGGTGCCTCAATGGCATTCTCCTTATTTTCCAACCCAATTGACTTGTTGGAGTGAATGAATTTGGCCTGCTTTGGTGGAGATGAGAAGACACTCACTTGCGGTGCAATGCTTGATCTCAAGGGAGATGAGTTGAATGCATGCATCTGTGGACCAACGATTTCTGGAGATGGCTCTCTAGAATTTCCCCTTGAGCTTCCAGAGCTACTCTCATAGGCTTTCAACAATGGTGATTCCTCTGAAGAAGCTCTCTGTGGAGAAGATGGTGGGAGTTCTGGGCGAATTGTGTTTTCGAGCTTGTCAAAGTCATAACCAAGGAAGCTCTCCATGTCAACGCCTTTGGTTTCCTTGATTATCTTTGTCAACTTCTGGAGATAATCTACTGGTACCTGCACTGTTCTCTGTGGTGAGCCTTGGAATTGTGCTGGAGGAAGATTTGGAGTTGGCCCCATTTGTGTAGGTTGTGGATACACTGGCATGCCGTTTTCCTGGTAACGGTTGTTCATTGTGTACTGTGGGGCATTGGCGTTGTTCACGTTACGTTCTGGTGGGAACTTATACCCAGATGGAGTCTTATTTGTCACAATATAGTCATCAGCATTTTGTGGTAGTGGTCGTTGTGAAGGTTGTGGTTGTTGTTGTTGTGGTGGTGGTGGTGGTTGTGAGTGTAATGGCTGAGATTGAGGTCCAACTCCCTGAGACATCTGTTGTTGGTTCATCTGCATATGAGGCTGCTGTGGTGGATATATCTGAGGCTGGTATGAAGGAATCATGTTCTTGGTAGGGTACTCGGCGTATATCTGAGAGGACTGTAGTTCCTGTGGTGTTTGGAACAATACGGGCTCTTGTTTCACCTGTTGGTTGTGCTCCTCTTGGAAGATCTGTTGTGGAGCAATGACCTGTCGGTTGGAAGTCTGTCTCTTGCCGTGGACACTGCCAGCACCTGGAATTGAAAGAGTCTTGTTGTGTTGGACAAACCCGAAGATAGCAGTTCCACTTGGTTGTTTCTTGTGAGTCTGATAGTTGTTGTACATAGGTTGGCCATATGGCTGTTGTTGCAATGGATATGCGGTTCTGTCGGGCCCACTGATAGGACCTACTGGAATATCAAGGTCTTGCAAGGAGTTGAGAGTCTGGGTCAGGAACTCATCCACCTCGTTGAAGCCGAAATCGTCTGCTGGTGCAGCAGCATGGCGGTCTGCCATCCATTGTTCCTCGTAGCTGTTCATAGTGCCCTGGTGATCCCTCTAGCCTGTAACTTTATGGTCTCTTATCCACTTCCTTGGACCAATCGAGATGGTGAGTTATCAACGGGACCGGGTGGAGGTATAAAACGGTTGTGTCTCTCTCTTGGAGTTCTCTTTGCGTTCACTCTAAGGCTCTTCCACCTCTTTGACTTGTTGCTTGGAAAGTGTCAAAACACTGAGGAGATGGTGGATTGTTTATTTGTCCTAAGAAATGGGTAAAGACGTAACAACAGACATGGCCCATGGGCAGCCTAATGCTTCTCAAGGCACAAGTGCTGTACAGCTCTGTGTCTCTTCGCTCCTGTCTTTGGCCCGATCCGGCGAAAAGTAAACAAAGCGGTGTCTAATATATTCCCAATCGGGCAATTGGCGCACCAAGCGTCAACAAACAAACACAAAAAATACGCAAAAAGGCGGAGGGCGCGGATCACGTGACTAGTTATAGGGGCGCTGTCGCTCCTGGTTCGAGTCTCGTGAAGAGCATCTATCATAGAATAGTGAAGACCTGCTTGTCAAGTGAGTATATAAAGGGGTAAATAAATAGATAAGCAAATAAATAAGCATGGCTATCAGATCTCTGGAGAAATCAGGATCTTGATGTGCTTGTCCTTGTTGTTGATCAGCTCCAAGAACCCGTCCTGGACACCATTCTTCAAGCCAACCTTACCGGTGATGAGGTTCTTGACCTTCTCAACGTCAAGCTTGCCGTTCTCCAATGCGGTGATAACACCTTGGAAGTCCTTGGTCTGGTACCCCAATGACCCAACGGACTTCTTCTCGAACAAGGTCAAGTCCATGACGTAGTGCGCAACGGACTTGTGTGGCCAGATGGCAACGTTACAAGCGGTACCGTGAGCTCTGATGGCATGGATAGAAGTGGTATAAGTCGCTGGAACACCTGAACAGTCGAACGACACGGCATAACCTTGTCCCTTAGAAGCCAGTTTTCTCAACTCATCAGTTGCCTTATCACCAAAATCAGCTGGGTTGAAACCAACAGCACCCAATTTGACGGCTTGGTCTCTTCTAATGGAAGCTGGTTCAGAGACAACAACCTTGGAAGCACCTTTTGCCTGGAGAACAAGCAACGTAGCAAGGCCAATTGGGCCGGCACCAAGCACGAGCGCATCATCGCCTTCTTTGAACTCGGCAAGTTCCACAGCGTGCCAAACAACGGACAATGGCTCAATCAAGGCACACACGTCGAGTGGGATCTTCTTGTCAACCTTGAGCACGTGCTTCTGGGAGTACTTGGTGTACTCTGCCAACGCACCGTTGTCGACACCAAGTCCGAGGAAGTTGAGGTTGGAACAAGTGTTGGTGTACCCTAATTCGCAGGACTGACACATTGGCTCATCACGGTGTGTGTTCTCCGGCTCTGTGAAGTAGTTCATACGATCATCACAGTGTGCCGTGGCCTCAACAACGACGTGGTCACCTGGCACCAGATGCTTCACGTTTGAACCAACCTCCTCGACAACACCAGAGAACTCGTGTCCCAACACGAGTGGGAGTTTCTTTCCTGAAATCTTGTCACCGGTGTCTGCTGCGTTGGCAAAGAAGATTGGATGTTCGTACTCATGGAGATCTGATCCGCAGATACCGCAAAAGGCCACTTTCAAGACAACGTCGTCTGGCTTGGTGGCTTTTGGCACTGGGATCGAGGTGTTGTAACGGATGTCCTGTGAGCCGTAGTACTGGAGTCCACGCATTGTCATTGTTACCACTGCTGAGACGTTTACAGTTACTGTTGATTGATGTGGCTAACGCCGTTGTATATAAATGTTGAAGAACAAGGAGAAAGGAGAAAGGGTGGGGGTCCACGGAGTCTCGACTCTCAAGTGGCACGGAGTAAGTCGAAAGGCTGAGTGCTGGATAGGATGATCTGCGCTGCTACTGCTACAAGTGCCCTGATCAACGGCTGAAAGAGGTTGTTCGGTGATGGATCTTATTATGGCTTATATGGGAAAGGCGAAGCGATGTTGATGGTGGTAATTCATGCAATTGTGCCAAAGACCCTGACTCTCTTGATACCTCCGTCAGGAATCATCGTCACTAAAACGTGTGTATAGACCTGGTCGTGCTCAAACTCCTTGTAAGAGTGCTCCTTATCGGCAAACGTCTTGGAAGGTCCGACAAGCGAAACCCAGCTTTTGTTCTCGTACTCTGGTATCTCTTCAATGGTGTTGATTGCGTGGACGGTGACCTTCTGAGGGAAGTTGCCTCTGAAGTGCGCTGTGTCGATGACGATCTCGCCAATGCGGCATTTTGTTCCAAGTTTGATGATGACCCAGTCAACGTGGCCCGGCGTTCTCGATCTCTTGGTTTCCCAGCCATCACTCATGTCGACACCACGTCCTGGGAGCAGGAGGTTGTCGACGGAGCCAAAGTGCTGGTCTGACCATCTCACGGCAACACCACCGTATCCAACAGAGGCGAGGTCCACCACGGAGGAGGCCGTGATCTCCGACAAGTTTGGCACAACTTCACCATAGAGTCTGAATCTGGCAATCCCGCCATCAGGGTACATTCTGAGTCTGACATGCGTGTAAGTCTTGTCCGTGAGCGTCTTGTTCTTGAAGAAGTGTCTCTGCGATGGACCGCACTCTGTCTTTGCAATGATCGGCTCCCACTCAACCTGCGAGAAATCAACCTCGCTATCATCACCTTCAGGAAGCTTGACGGCCTCGACTGAGATCTCTGGTGCGTGGTTACCATTGAAGAAAGCGGTGTCGATCTCGCACCCAATCAACTTTGCGCAGGAGACGCCCATCTTGAAGATGACCCAGTCGGCCTCCTCAACGTTATGTCTTCTCGTCTCCCACCCATCGTACCAGGCACCGGCAAACGTGAACTTGGTGGCGTTTCTCACTGGAGCTTTTGGCTTTATCAAGTTCTCAGCTGCTGCAAACCACTCGTCGCTGAAGGAGAGCACACGCCCACCGACTTTCTCGCCGATAACGTCGGTATAAAGAGATACCACCTCGTCTTTGAACTGCGACTCCGTGAGCACCTGTGGCGCTGGGAGTGTCTCCGATTGTGTCATTTCTTGATTCTGCTGGCTGTTTACGCTCATATTCACACTGTTGCTGTATTTGTTGTCCAAAATGGCCAGAAAGAACCCGCTTTATACCCGCTATCAACAACTATCGAGTTTTCCAAGCAGGAAGTCGTCTCGGTGATGTCCGCTCGGAGATGGCTCTTTATGGCGGTGTGGCTTCGCAGTGTGTATTTGGCCGGCACGGAGCCTGATACTCGGCTATACCACAGCCTACAGAGTGTCATATACAGTTGTACACAGTTGTACGGATATGGATATACTAGCAATATACATGCCATTGTCTACTACTACCCTTAACACCGTTTAGTTCACCAAATCTCTCCACCGCCGGCCAACTCCGAAGCCGATCAGTATCTCCGGTCGGGGCAGCATACATGCATATAATATTCCGGTTACACACCCTCGGATCTTCTTTATCGTAGTCTCCATCTTTAGTCTCTAGTCCCTCTCATCCAGTCCCCAGTCCCCAGTCCCCGGTCCCTAAGACTAAAGTCCATTGATGATTCATTGATCTTCTTTTTTTTCCTGCGGCAGCGGAGACGACTGGCTACTTTGGAAGAGAAGAGAAGTGAAGAGAAGGTAAAGATGATTGGGCCGTCTCAGGAGATCGGTGACTCGATCCCGAATAACACACCGCACGCTGTTTCCGTGACGCTTCCAACGTGGGATGCCACCGTCGGTTACGAGGAAGGCCAGGAATGGGTTGTCAAGAAGATGCACTCCGGGTATCCTCGTTTCTTCATCCATGAAAAGATCAAGGAGCTGTGTTCCCTTGTCGAGGACAATTTCGGGAGAGAAGGTGAGAGAGCTTTCGTCTTCCCGAGTTATACCGTGGCAAAGAGATGCAGAGAGTTTGTCAAGGAGAAGTCTCAGTCCAAGAAGTTGGCCAACATTAGAATCTTGCAGTTGTCAACGCCGGCTCCAAAGAAGGAAGAAGAAAAGGCATATAGAGCTGAGGCACACATCGCCGTCGTCTTTGTCCCGGAGAGTGAATTTGGTGTTGCCAAACAGTACTGGCAACACTCTGGAGAAGGAATCTCGTCCCGTCTCGGTGAGTACGTTCTTCAAGAGTTGCAGATTGTCCACAATGATTTGACAGAGGATAAGGATCGGGAGTATAAGGTATTCATTGAGGAGAGATTTGGAAGAAACTTGAACCTCAGCTTCGCTAACGAGGCCAAGTTGGCTCTGAGAAGAAGAATTGCCGGTTCCTTGGGAGATGAAAACCACGAAAGCATCGCTGAGAGAAAAGTCAATGACGATGACGTCTTCTTGTGTCCATCTGGAATGGCTGCAATCTTCAGCGCACATCAGGCTCTCTTGCATACTTATCCAAATGAGAAGTCTGTCTGTTTTGGATTCCCATACGTTGACACTTTAAACATCCTGAAGAAATTTGGTCCAGGTGTTCATTTCTACGGATTCGGTGATGATGATTCTTTGAACGACTTGGAAGACCGTTTGCAAAAGGGAGAGAAGATTCTCGGCTTGTTCTGCGAATGTCCTTCCAACCCATTGCTCAGAACTCCAAACTTGAAGAGAATCCGCGAGTTATCCAACAAGTACCACTTCCCTGTTGTTGTTGATGAAACTGTTGGAAACTTCCTAAACATTGATGTAATGCCATACGCAGATATTGTCGTCTCATCTTTAACAAAAGTTTTCAGTGGTGATTCTAACGTCATGGGCGGGTCCTTGGTGTTGAACCCTGCTTCGGAGTTTTATGACGATTTGAAGCAATACTTTAAAGAAAACTATGAGGACATCTTCTGGGCCGAAGATGCAATCTACTTGGAAAGAAACTCTAGAGATTTCCAGTCGAGATCCGCAAGAGTCAACGCCAACAGTGAACTCGTTGTTAAACTCTTGCAAGGATCGCCATTGATTAAGGAGATGTTCTATCCTTCAGTCGTTGAGAGCAAGAAGTACTATGACGATATCAAGACTCCAAATGGTGGCTATGGTGGTCTCATCTCCATTGTCTTCAATGTTCCTGAACAAGCCAAGGCCTTCTTTGACGCTTTACAACTCTCCAAAGGCCCAAGTCTCGGTACAAATTTCACACTTGTCTGTCCTTACTCCATTCTGGCTCATTACCAGGAATTGGATGAGATTGAGAAGTGGGGTGTTGATAGAAACTTGGTGAGATTGAGCATTGGTCTTGAAGAAAGTAAAGAGTTGCTCGATATCATCCAGCACTCTCTTAACTTGGCTGCACTTGCCTAAAATCCTATCCGTCTCATATTACGCTTTTTTTTTTCTACATTGGTGGTTATCTGTCACTGTTCCAACAACACACAGTCCACTATGCATACACTATATTTGCATGTTGTTACCTCCCACTTGTTTGCCCACCTATTAATGATCCAACTCACTCATGATGCACGCTATCCAATGACACATAATGATCCAACTCTCGAGTGTCATATGACCCTTATACATAACATTTTGAAATGATAAACCCTCCAACGGGTATCTGTTATGATCTAATTTGTAGTATCACTATTATCGTTTGGTTCAACTGATCAACTATTGACTACAAGATGACTATAGGAAAAGGTCGTGTATAAAAGATAATGGCGTAATAGTTCCGTCTCGTCCCCTTTGGCTATATCCTCCGGAACAATCTCATGCATCTCTGATGTCATAACTGAGGAGTGTAAAAATGTGATAATATGAATATGAGCATGTTGGTGGGTGGTGAGAGTAATTCATGACACGCGTGCCTCAAGGACCATTCTCCATGGTCAACAAGAGAGAATTGATCAAGACAGCCCCCATAAACCCCCACGCCACCCAATTGACCGCATCTACTTCAACTCGACTGGCTTCTCACCCCTGGCGAAACGTGGGTTTCTTGGATCGTTGATGAACTCAGCAGTGCCAGCAGAGGCGGCGGCGGCCTTGCCAACGCCCCAGTAGACGATGACACCGCCGACGAAGAATGGCCAGAAAGGCTTGAGCATTGGGGTTGGGAATCTCTTCAAAGCAGCCATTGTGAATGTGGTTATCGTTCTTGTTCTCAGTCAACCAGTCAACCTTCAACCCGTTGGGTGTTTCTCCTTCTTTTCCTTCGCTTTGACGACAAAAACTCGGCCGCTCGCGATTTCTTCTTTTTTTTTTTTTTTTTTTTTGGTTTTTGGCGAATGAGCTGCCGGCGCTTAAAAGTAGGCTGGTTAGTCATGTATTAGTCATCACTTAGTAATAGCTTAGTCAGTGATCTGGGTGTTACCCTCCGTAGAGTATTCGTCCGGGCACACACCCATACACACGCGCAAACAGTGAGTTCTTCATTCTACACAACTTTAAACTGCTTAGTGCTTGGTTGCTTAGTTGTTAAAGTCTGGAAGAACTCATTGTCGAAGTGGAAGGGAGTTTCACATAACAGAAACACACTTACAATTGATCATTTGCCTGTCAACGCTTCAATTAGACCAGATCACGTCACAGTTAACCACTGGTACACGTCACAAGAGACACATTAACGCATTGGGAAGGCAAGCAGGCACACAAGGCTGCTATTTATCAGTTTCCACTCTGCATCGAAGCCCGGCATCGGACTCGGACCAAGGAACGATATCAACAAATACTGGACGGCGTTGAAGAACGTTGAGCTTCCGGGCCAGAATAACAACAAGAGTCTCCCGTTATACAAGGATAAGCCACTAGGTGGGTTTTCAACAAGACAAGAAGTTAAAGCTACAAGACGTAAGCATATGGCGTTCAAAGCTGTGATATTGTTGGCGGCGTTCTACGTATGCTATTACATTGGGTGGTTCCTCAAGCATGAGCTCAATGTCTCGTCCACTTTTAATCGGAATGACAGGGATGTTGATTGGAAGTTTGCCCAACAAGAGGTGAAGAGAGTGTTTAAAGAGTCGTGGGCTGGTTATGAACAGGATGCGTGGGGGAAAGACGTTTATAATCCGATCTCCAAGACTGGTAAGAACATGGGTCCGAAGCCCCTAGGTTGGATCATTGTTGATTCTTTAGACACGCTGCTTCTTATGGGACTTGATGAAGAGTTCAAGACGGCACAGAGTTGGGTTGAGAACGAGTTGACTTATGATTTCGATTATGAGGTCAATGTCTTTGAGACCACTATCAGAATGTTGGGAGGTTTGCTATCTGCTCACTACTTGTCAAAGAATGACATGTTCCTTGACAAGGCTGTGGATTTGGCTGATCGATTGCTTGGTGCGTTTGATTCTCCTAGTGGTCTACCATACTCTTCTGTCAACTTGAAGAAGATAACCGGTGTCAAGAACCATGTTGATGGCGGTGCCTCCTCCACTGCCGAGGTTGCCACTCTTCAATTGGAGTTTAAATACTTGGCAAAGCTTACTGGTGAGAACTTGTATTGGCAAAAAGTGGAGCATATCATGAAGGTTCTCGATGATAACCACCCAAGAGATGGGTTGGTTCCGATCTACGTGCATCCTGATACTGGTAAATTCCATGCGAGCTTGATCAGATTGGGATCAAGAGGCGATTCCTACTATGAATACTTGCTAAAGCAGTATTTGCAAACCGAAGAGAAAGAGCCCATTTACAATGTGATGTATCAGGAGAGTGTGCGTGGTATGAAGGACCACTTGTTGCGTAAATCGAAGCCGAATGGATTGGCATTCCTTGGTGAATTGGAGATGGGTTTCATGGGTCAATTATCGAACAAGATGGATCATCTGGTTTGCTTTATTGGTGGGTTGTTTGCTCTTGGTGCCACTGAAGGTATTCCGTTGGAGACTGCTAGAAAGTCTTCTAATTGGAATCAGTTGAAAGAAGAGGATATGATGCTAGCGAAGGATATCACACATACTTGTTGGCAAATGTATAAGCAAACTGCGACGGGACTTTCACCTGAGATTGTTATCTTCAACACCAAGGAAGGCGCTGACGATGACTTTGTCGTTAAGGCATTGGACAGACATAACTTGCAAAGACCTGAGACTGTCGAGTCCTTGTTTGTCTTGTACAGAATCACCAAGGACCCAATCTATAGAAAATGGGGGTGGGAGATCTTCAAGAGCTTTGAAAAGTACACAAAGACGAAAGACGGACGCTATACTTCTCTCAAAGACGTGACTACGATCCCACCAAAGATGGCTGATAACATGGAGTCCTTCTGGTTAGCTGAGACGTTGAAGTACTTGTACTTGCTCTTTGACGATGAGAACTTGTTGCCGTTGGACGAAGTGGTGTTCAACACTGAGGCACATCCATTCCCTATCTTCTCGATGAACCCGCAGTTCCACACGGGTTGGACGAGGTCTCCCGCACCAGCACCGGCAGCAGAAGATGAAAAGAAGGTGAAAGTGAGACCACCTTTGGATGAGTCTATCAACAGTAAGGAAGCTGCTCATAAGATTGAACAGCTCGCCAGAATACTCAACAACAAGGAGGTTCCCAAAGCTGCAGAGCCTGCCAAGGCCGCAGCTGATGAGTTGAAGGAGATGGAGGGGAAAGGTTTGATCAATGAAGACGCTTCCAATGCAGAGCTCAAGGCGAAACTACAGAAGGGGGACGTCAACGAGGTGTTGGAGGAGATGATTGCCGAATCGTAAAGACTATATATTCCATGCTCACATAATAGGTAGTGGTCTCCCAGTGAAGATGATTTTGTACTTTAACACATCTGCAATCTCGACATTGCTGCCTAAAGGGAACCTCATGAGTGCTAATGGTGGATCGAGTTTCTTGACATTACCCAGCAGTCTCTGTGTCGTACCAATGAACAGTGTCGCTTTATCACCGCTGATCTGTAGTCTGCCGAACCTGATAGCCCACTCTTCAGGGCTCAGCTGTGAGAATCGCTCTTCTTCCTCCGGCGTGAGGTCTGTTGGTTTCTCGTGTGGGAGCATCAGCTCTCCTTGGATCTCCAGCAGCGCATTCCCCAACTCCGTGGCGATGACTGTTGGCGGGTCTGACCGGAGTGATTCTGTGGCCGGCGTGTAGTCGATCTCGCTGTATGGCATTGCCTATTAAGGCATTGAAGAGAAGGTCAACTGTTAACGCGTAAGGAAAGCCATGATTTTTGTTTTCGTGTCATCACCACCACCGCCCACCGCTCACCACACCGCTCATCACACTTTACAAGACATGGCCTGGTTATCATTCCTCAAGTCCAAGGACTTCGACCCCGCACAGTTTGAGAAAGAGCTTGCGACGCTTGCCCGGCGCATTGCACAAGCTGAGCGTACTGTGCCCAAGTACGCTTATCAATCGGGCAAGATCCGCAGGTTTATCGGCGTGTATGGGTTTCTCGTGTATCTTGTCTATCTGGTGTACCTTGGGTTCATCACAGGGATGGACTGGAGGGGGATAGGAACAGTACAATGGTGTCTCATCCCACTGTTCCCAGTGGTCGTTGTGGTGTTGATGAGATCTGTCTCTGCTTTCTACAGATTGCGGATCGAAAGGGCAGAGACGCTGATCCAGCTGTTGAAAGAAGAACACTCTGACAAGATCGAGGAGTTGAAAGAGAAGACCAAGTTCTCGTCTACACAGGCGTTGTTGAACCGGTTTGCCGATGGTGGCGATCTGAGCGCACAGTTGGATGAGGAATTACAGGAGAAGCAGAAGCAGTTGGATGAGATCAAGAGGTTGTCGCTCGAGCAAGAGGCCAACGCCAAATCGTTCAATGCTTATCCCCAGCAACAACGGAGAGGCTGGTTTGACCTCGTTGTGGATTCTCTCGTTGGTTCGGATGAGCTGGGTCCGAATAGTAGGTATGCTCTCATCTGTCAAGGGTGTTTGTCTCACAATGGACTGGCACCGCCGGGGAAAGAGCCGGCAGTGGTGAAGTACAGGTGTCCCAACTGTGGGTTTATCAACGGTCTTTCAATTCCAGATGAATCCCTGGTGGAACAAGAGACTTCTGAACCTTCACCCTCTGTTGAATCAATATCCGTAAAGCAAGAGTGAATGAGTGCATTATGAATTGTAGGCTACAAAGTACACTATCAAGTTTTATATTGTAAACTAAAAGATTAACCTGACAACTCCATGATGGCGTTGACAATGTCACCATCGTGCTTCTTCAAGGACTTGACAGCCTTTGCTCTCGAGACGTTGGTCTGTTCCATGACAACCTTGACGTCGTCGTCATTGACACCGGTCTCGTCAACCTCCTCGTCGTCATCGGCCTCCTCGGCCTTGTCCTGGAGAGAAGCAGCCTGCAAGTCAGCGGTGATGGAGGATGGGTCCTTTGAAGCGAGACCTTCGTCCTCAGCGCCGGCAGCGCCAGCCTGGGCCTGTGCCTCCTGCATTCTGGCGGCGAGGTCCTCGAGCTTGGCCTCACCAAAGACAATGTAGGTGCCTGCGGCGGACTTGTAGACGTCTGGGTTGTCAATGGCGTAGATCTGGTTTCCCTTTCTTCTGAAAGTGACACGCGAGATGCCCTTCACCTCTCTGAGGTTGAGCTTGGCAATGAGCTGACGGGCCTTCTTCTCGTTACGGGAGAAGACGGAGACGTTGGCCCCCTGTGGGATCTCCTCGGTGATTTCCTCGATCTTTTGCTCGGCAGACATCTTGTGGCTTGTTGGGTAGTTGATCTGCAGGGATTTGCTGGAGGTCGTCGACTTTTCACTTTTTTCACTTTTTTTTGTTGAAGTTGGCCGTTTGGTGAGTTTATGCTGTTAATGGCACGGGAATATGGCAGATCTTCTATTTTATTGCTTACTGTATATTGTAGTATATTGATGTATTCGTTATATTGATAGTGATTGTACAGTATATAATTGTACAGTATATAATTCTATGTTATATTAATTCTATATTGATTGCACGATTATGTGAGTGATTGCACAGTATATTATGTACAGCATATTGTATGTACAGCGTAATTGAATGCACAGCATATTGAATACACAATATATTGTATGCACATGACAATGTAATATCAATAATCAGTCAAAGTCCAGCCTCGAGAGGCGGGCCTCCCGCCCGCACGACGGCACGCTGCCCGCCCTGTCCAATGGCCAGAGGATCGCCACGGCCCTGCCCAGCACGAGCCCTGTGCTTATAGGCCCAAACGTGTTCGAATCGACCGAGTGGAAGACGTTGTCGCCTTCAACCCACACGTGGCTGCGTGGGATATGGCACTGCTCCCGCGGGTAAGGATGTCTCGCCAGCACCGTGTCGCCCTGGACGCCCTTGACTCTTTTGCAAAGCACCTTCTCCGGGTCCTGTGGCGACCTGAAGAGCACAACGTCGCCAGCCCGGAGCCCTCCGGGAGCTCGCACCCCCCACTTCCAAAGCAGCACCCAGTCCTGGCGGCGCGCGTCCGGGTTGAACGTCGGCTGCATCGACGAGCCTTCGATGCGCCCAACGTAGCAGACGTGCTCGTTGAAGACGATCATCACAGGAACCCACGAGACCATCGCCAGCGTCAGCCGGTAGGCGTACCTCGGCGTGCCCTGGAGCGCAGCCGTCCGCTGGGCAAACCACGAGAACATCTCTTGCGGGAGAGAACTGGTGCTGCTGGGGTCCAGCATCTCATCGTGGCTTCATAAAAGTGTTGATGGTAGTCGACTTCCGACTGGGTCACGTGACGCGTCACGTGTACAATCATCACTGTATAAACTTCAAGCCCCACAGACGCCACAGTGTGACAGTGACTAATTAAGGTCACGGCTCACGGCTCACAGCTCACAGTTAAGAGCTAACAGTTTTGCACTGTGCTTCCACCATCACCTCCTGAAGACCCTCCTGAAGACCCCAAGCACAATGGGCGAGGGCATGAGACAACGGCTGCTGGCCCGGTCCCCCAAGGTAGGCGGTGCGCTGCTGTGGGTCTACGACTTTGCCCTCAAGCAGTGGTTCTTCATCGTGCTGGCCATCTTCATCGGTATATCCAAGGCCGCTCCGAACTTTGCCCGCCAGGGGGGGCTCATCAGAGGAGAGTACTCGATCGGGTATGGCGCTGTTGCCATCATCTTCCTCCAATCAGGGCTCTCGATGAAGACTCTTGATCTCATGAAGAACATGGGTAATTGGAGAGCGCATTTGACGATCCAGATCATGTCCTTTTTGGTCACCTCTGCGATCATGTTTGGCATTTGCACAGGTATAAAGCATGCTGGTGACCCACACATTGACGACTGGGTCCTCGTCGGGCTCATTGTCACTGCAACGTGCCCGACAACAGTCTCGTCAAACGTGGTGATGACGACACAGGCAAATGGGAATGCGCTTCTGTGTTTATGCGAGGTGTTCATCGGGAACATGCTTGGTGCTTTCGTGTCCCCTGCGTTGCTACAGATGTACACTTCAACATCGACCTGGGAGTTTGGTAACCCGGCAAATGACTCCTCAGTGCAACAACTTTACAGAGAAGTCATGAAACAGTTGGGACTCTCGGTGTTTGTGCCGACATTTGTGGGACAAGTGATCCAAAACATATGGCCTACACAGACGAAATGGGTATTGACCAAGACGAAAATGAACAAGATCTCCTCTTTTTGTTTGCTGCTCGTTATGTTCTCTTCTTTCTCTACTGCATTCTACCAAAAGGCATTCGAGTCTGTGCCAAAGGCATCGTGCATCTTTCTCGTCTTCTTCAACATTGGCATGTATTTGTTCTGGACAGGAATATGCTATATGATAGCAAGACCTTTCTTCATCCCAATGATCTTCAAATCAGAACCAGATGAAACTTCGTCAAGAAGTTACACAATCTGCTATAAGATCTTCAAACCTTTCTACTATAACAGACGTGACACAATCTGCGTCATGTTCTGCGGTGCTGCAAAGACAGCAGCGTTGGGTGTCTCGTTGATTTCCTCACAGTATGGTGCACATTTCTCTTATTTGGGTAGGCTGTTGGTCTCATTAGTTCTATACCAGGCACTCCAGGTCATCACTGCACAGTGTCTCGTGCATTTCTTCAAGAAATGGGAGGCATTGGACCACCCTGAAGAGCTAAGGAAAGAGGATGAAGAATCACAAAACAGCACTTTCCCTGATGACGATAGAAACCTCGAGATAGAACTCGACCCGGTAGCCAAGGCTAAACAATAGTTGTCATCATGTATATTACAAGTCATTAATCTTAATCTCACCTCATATCGTTCCCCTGATACGTCTCGCCAGCTGGATGTCCTTCTGCATAATAGTCACCCTCTTTGCGTGTAATGCCAACAGATTGGTATCTTCAAATAAACTAACGAGGTAGGCCTCCGCAGCTTCTTGTAACGCCATCAGCGCCACGCTTTGCCACCTGAACACAACCTCGTTCCCAATGTCAACGTACTGCTGTGTCACCTCACGCACAACACGGGCAAAGGGCAGTTTGGCAATGAGTAAGTCTGTAGATTTCTGGAAATGACGAATCTCTCGAAGTGCTTTTGTCCCAGGCCTATAACGAGGCCTGCGCCGCTGCGCCACGGGGTCCCCTGGACGGTTCCTGATCAGCGGGTTGTTCCCTCGTCTGGCGGGCACTGGGTTTCTTGCCATTGTCTCTTTCCCTCTCTTAATACAATTCGGTCTTAATACTGTTTTAGTATAAGAAAGAAGGGTTGTGCTCGCAAAGATTGACGCGACGCGATTGTGCTCGCCCAGTTGCCCGATTAGGAAATGTCTGCCCGCGGGGCCTACGAGAACGCTACTGTATTATACATTGAATTATACCATAAAGATCAGTATGCCAGGTCCCAGAACGCTAACGGACCTCTGTCGTTATAGGCCTGCTTCGAGACGTAGATGCTCTCGTTCTGCGTCGTGAAGACCTGCTTTGCCACAATCTGTGCACCGAGGAAGCTCACATCAGAGTAGCCAGCTTTCTTCCACTCGGGGAAATACTCTGGCATCTTGGCGAACCTGATCGAGTTTGGCACCTGTGAGAGTTGCACGTGTGGAGCCACCGACGTTTGGAACGCTGCTTGTGCAGCCGTTTGCTGGAGATCCTTCCCGAGCAAATGGTCGTCAATCAGCTGTGTGTTGAGTGCATCGACAAACCCTGTGATCTTGGAAGTACGCCCAACGACAATGATGTGGTCCCACACCTCCTGGCGTTTGGAGAGATCGACAATCTTCTCTGCTGTGCTATAGGCAGCTGAGGAGATCTGGTGTATCAACTCCTCACACCCTCTGAAACGCTCTTTCCCAATGGTGATCTCGTTCCCATTATCGTCGACAAAAGTGTTGTTCTCGAGCTGTGCGTTTGGTACTGTCTCTTCTTCAACGTGCTTTTCACGCTGTTCCAAGATCTCTCTCGTTCTTCCCGAGGTGACAATCTCAGCAACATCAATGTTCCCGTCGTCATTCTGCAGCGCATCCAACCCAAAGAACGACTTCTTCTTATCGTCATCACTCAGCACTTCAAACACGTTCGACTTCTTGAGCGACTCGATCTGTGCATCGGTCCAGTTCGGAAGAATCTTCTTCAACGACTCGTTGATTGAGTGTCCACCATATGGAATGATCTTCTTGGCACTGGCGACAACGGAGTAGTCAACCACGGGGACAACCTCTGTCTTGTCCTTACCGATATCAATCACCAGTGCGTTCTGATGTCCACCATAGGCGTAGACGGCCGCCAGTGCAGATGGGATTATGGTGAACCCTTGGATACCAATCGACTCAAACGCATACTGCGTGATCATCTCGATCTGTAGCTTGGTCCATCTCGACGACGACACAATGATCAGTGGAACGTTGTTCGCCTGTGGGTGTTCTTTGATGACACCTCTGTATATCAGCTTCAACAGAAAATTGAACGCACCAACGTCGGTGATGACCCCGCGCTGGATCGGGTAAACGGCACTGGACTCGTCTGTGGATCTCGAGCTATAGCCACCGGGGAGCGACGCGTGGCGATACACCTTTGTAGGGATCTCGATCGATGGTGGAGAGTAAGACTCTCCAAGCCCGAATTGGACCAGCGTCGTCTCGGAGCCGGGAGATATCAGCTAGTCGGTGTTAGCCCTGTCTTGAAAACAAAAAAGATACTGTACTCACCAAGTAATACGACTCGTGGAATGGTGCCATCCTCTCTGACTGCGCTGCTGCTGTCGTTGCTTCCAGCCAGCCAAATGGCTTCTTGTGGTGTTTTGTTGATGTCCAAAAGTTGGCTATTTATTGGTGGTGCACGGGTGTTTTTATACTTCGCGGTTACTTCATCTCTTCTTCTCTTCTCTTCTTCTCTTCTCTTCTTCTTCCTTCTTCTCTTCTCTTCTTCTTCCTCTCTATTTATTTATTCCTCTATTCCTTGTATTTGTTGCTCTATCAATGCCCTTTGGTCAGATCGTCATTGGCCCTCCGGGAGCAGGCAAGTCGACCTACTGCAACGGTCTCCAGCAGTTCTTCAACGCCATCGGACGTAACTCAGCCATCATAAACCTCGACCCAGCTAATGACCACACGCCGTACGACGTCGCATTGGACATCAGAGACTTCATAACGCTGGAGGACGTGATGGAGGAACAGCACCTGGGCCCGAACGGTGGACTCATGTTTGCGCTCGAGTCGCTCGATGAGTCGGTCGACCTGCTCATTGATCGGATCACCAAGATCTCCAAGGACGCATACGTTGTGTTCGACTGTCCTGGGCAAGTAGAGCTGTTCACACACCATTCTTCATTGCACAGGATATTCAAGTTGCTCGAGAAGAAAGTGCAGCTCAGATTATGCGTTGTCAGTTTGATCGATTCCTTCTACATCACATCGCCATCGCAGTACGTCTCTGTGTTACTATTAGCACTGAGGTCGATGCTTCAACTTGACCTGCCGCATGTCAACGTGCTGAGCAAGATCGACTTGGTGTCGAACTATGGGGAATTGCCCTTCAAGCTCGATTACTACACAGAGGTCCAGGATTTGTCATACCTTACCCCATATATCGAGAAGGAGTCCAACTCTGTCTTGGGGAAACGATACTCACGGCTCACGGAGATGATTGCAGAGCTTGTCGAAGAATACGGACTCGTCGGGTTTGAAGTGCTCGCCGTTGAGGACAGACAATCCATGATCAACCTCGTGTCTGTCATCGACAAGGCCAACGGATACATGTTTGGCGCTGCTGAGATTGGCGGAGACACAATGTGGGCAGAGGCTACACGGCAAGGTGGATACGTTGAGGTTGACTTGCAAGACCGTTGGATTGATAACAAGGCCAAATACGACGAGGAGGAAAAGACAAGGCAGAAGGAGCTCCTGGAAGAGACAGAGCTGTAAAAGTGAGCAGGGCAACATAGACAGAACAAGATAAAAGAAAAAGCGTATAACACTCAAGCAGATAAAAACTTTTGGGCTTCTTGAAGCTTCTCTTTAGCACTCGACACGTCATCTGATCCTTCGTAGGACTTCAAAAACTCCTCCAATGACACCGTCATCTCGGCAATCTTCTTCTTGATCTCGGGAATGACACGCTCGGTGTCCTGTAGAACCTCAACTTGCTTCTTGACGTCGTACTCATCGGCATTCTGCGCCTTCATTGAGGCAATGTGTTCCTCCTGCTCCTTGTGCTCCTGCTGGTAGAGCCCGTGCTCCTTGAGCAGACGCGACAGCGCAGACGTCTTGATTTCAAGCGGGCTTGGTGCCATTGTTCTGGTCATGTATAACAGTTGCAATAGAAAGAGAAAAGGGAAAGGGAAAGAAAGAGAGAGGAATTGCTAAGAGAATGAGAGTTTAATGGTGATAGTCAATTCCGGTTATGATCTGGTAGGTACACACCCTCGGTATTCAATTTATTGAGAAGGCGATGAGGATGATTTCCTTTTCACTTCTTTTGTTCCATATTTGCTCACTGTGTTGTTCTTTTAGGAGATGGACGGTATTCGGGAGAGGATTGAGCAGACTGTGGCTGGGCTGGAGGCGAAGAAACGGGTTCTGGAAACCCACAAGAGGCAGTATGTCGAGCTCAAGTTCACACTACTCGACTACGATCAGTACCAATCGACAGATCATCCTGAAATCACGCTTCAAATGACGTCAAAGGCTAAGGTGAAAGCACGTGTGATTGACCCGAAGCAGATACTGGTGTTTCTCGGGTGTGAATACTTTGTTGAGCGAGAACCGAAAGCCGCTGTCAAGCAAGTTGAGAACAAGTTGAAGTTCCTCCAGCAGGCCATTGATGAGTTTGATGCAAAGATCAAGGATGCAAAGAAGACAATAGAGAACATTGAGACATTGATTCAATACCAAGCCGAAGAGGAGAGAAATAAGAATGAGAGTTCTAGTAAGACACCGCTGAATGAGGAGAACTTACCTTTCATGGACATCAGAGAGGAATTGGATGAGGATGGTAATGTCATTAGCAGTAAAGTTGAGGCACAAAACCACGAAAGACTTAAAGAGTTTGGTGAAGACCATGGTATTTCACAGTCTTCTGAGGATTTGGAACTCCAGGAGCTGCTGAAAGAAATGGAGATTACACCCAAATCATTGCAAAAGACACCTGAGCCAAAGATTCAAGAGATTATCGATACTACTCCTGAGATCCAACAAGAGGCAAGGATAGTTGAAACTATAAATGAGAAGAATACTCCAGTCAGTCAACCAGATACTCTTCGGGAAAAGGAGGATGACTTTTTTACTCTGTGGAAGGAAATGGGTATTGTTCAGAAGAACTCAAACCCAATAGCTGAAACAGTGATACCCGCAAAGCAATCTCAAGTCCCAATTTCGTCTGCTAAGGATGATGAATCTGAGACTAAACCACAGATAGATATGCACAACTTTGATCCATCACGGGTTGCTATTGATGAGGACGATATCTTACAATTACAAGTGATTGCCGATGAAATAGATGAAGATGGGTATGCATTTGACGATGAAGATGATGAAGACGATGATGACTGGGACTTTGACTATGGTAATGACTACATGATCCCAGATTCTTATAGAGCACTCTTTGCGCAGGAATTAGAGCGTGTTAGAGGTCAACAAAAGGATGGAGATGATGACATCAATATGGATACTGTGGAGAATGATAGCGATGATAAGATTTTAGAAGAGATTATGAGAGCTCCAGAGAAGAAAAAGAAGAAATCTGTCTCCTTCGCTAAGGAGTTACAGATCAAGGAGGTTGAGAATGTCTCACAACAGTTGAAAGATGCTGGAAATACTCAGTCTAAGCTTTCGAAATTTAGACAACGCAGGGGTGGTGCAATGATTGCTAGTGATTCCCAGGATGATGATGTTGAAGTAGCATTGAATGATATTGTGGAGAAGGAACCTATATTTAAGAATATTGCCCTGTCAGAGACTATTGTTGAGAGAGATACTGAAGCCTCTGTGGATTCTGAGCCACCATCAACCACTACAAAAGTCTCAAAGTTCAGGTCATCCAAATTTTCTCAATTCAAGTTGAATACTCCATCCACAAAGACTGAGCCTATCTCCTCCGACAAGGATATGACTGAAACACCTAAGCGGCTCTCGAAATTCAAGGCCAGCAGACCCTCAAAACAATCTACTAATACAAGCGTTGATAATGAGCCTGCACTTTCCTCGAAACCTGTTTCCGTTCCAATTCCGGTAGACTCCCCCGAGCCAACACCAGAGGAAGAGTACAATAACATCAAGGCCTATGCACTTAATGATGAAGAGGATGAAGATTTGTTGAATGCAATCACTGAGAACCTTGTTGTTTATAATCCAGATGAGGATAGTGATAACGATTATCAAGGTCTGGATGACGATGAAGATGATGATGCCGGGCCAATGATGCTTGATAACGTTGTGGAGAATGATGATGTTGATGAGCCAAGTTACTTTGTCGATGAAAATATCCTGGCTAAGGAGTATAGTGATTTGCGAAAGAAAATGATTGCAATGTATGGTGAAAAGCAAAAGGAGGCTGAGGAGAAGATTATATTCAAGGAAACTGAAGGACAGGAATTGGAGCCTATTGATGAGCATGGTAATCCAATTAGGGTGTCTAGGTTCAAGAAAAGTATGAAGAGATGATCCATACGGGCTATAATAATTCATAGAAAATCAACATCATCATTAGTACAACTGTAAAATGTCCACAAAAAATCAAAATACAAAACCACAATGAAAAAAGTGGCATCACCATGTTCTCCAATGTCAGAAAGAGCAAGTACGCAAACAGCAAAAAGCAACCGGGGTAATAGTAAAGGCAAGATCAAGAACCAAACAAATGAAACCAATATTTATACATGACACAAGAGTAATTAGGATCTCATTTCAATTGATCTTCTCGAGGTAATTGTATGGTGCCAGACCTACCTTACCATCCTCCATTCTCTCACACTCCCACCAACCATCTTCCTGCATGTGCACAACGAGAAGAATATCACCTTCAACAAACGTCAACTCTCCATCAATAGTAGCTGTAAAGTTGTACAATGCCCTAGCGTGCTTTATCACCCTTCTCCCCTCCCTCGTCACACTAGGAAGGCCACTAGCACTAAGCTTGGCCTGGAGATTGATTGATGACTTGCTCATGGATCTGAGCCCTGCATGGAAGGATGAACGTTTCATTGATTTTTGCATCTCTTCGTGTTCTCTCTGTTGTCTCTCGTATGTCTCGTAGTCTGCTATCATTGACTTTGGTCTGATGGTGGTGGCAGCTGTGCGTTGACTCGACATGAAACTGGAGAAGTCAGGGTGTTGTTGGTAACCCATCTTGTCACTCTTGAGCGATCCTGTCTTGCTCAATGCCTCTTTCAACTTATTCATGTCACCATTCCCACCATACTTCATGTCCTCTAGTGTCGCTCTCAATGGGTCTTCATCCGGTGGTATGACAAACGGCTGCGACTTCTTCTCGGATTGATCAATGATGAAGAATCTTCTGCTGCTATTGCTCGTGTTGCTGTTACCACGTTTCATCCAGTCTGTGCCGACTTCTGAGTTTCTTGAACGACGACGCATTGGAGAGTTCCACGTCTTTGATACACGGGCCTCACCACCAACGCTTTCTGCAAACGAGGAGATTGACGTTGGGTTCGAGTATGCGCTTTCCTCTCTGTGAAGAGATGTGGAGTTTGTGGAAGGGTTTGAAATTGAGGTTTGACCATCATCGGAAGGTGGTGGTCTTCTTATCAAGTTGCGTGGTTTGTCTTCAAAAGAGTGTAGTTGTTCCATGCGAAGATCAGGTGCGTGGATGTGTTCAGCCTGACTAATTGGAGCCGGATTGGTCTGTGGTAATGGCTTATTACTCGATATTCTTCCAGTTGGAATTGCCTGTGAGACGATTGTCCCCTGTGACACTGGTCTCGATCTTGGTTTGTTATCCTGGATCACCGTTGTCCTTGCGTGTTCTTCAGTTTCACCTTGAAGGTAGTCGACGAATCCTGGTACCGAGTAAATCTCTGTTCCTGTACCGAACTTTCTTGCAAAGATTTCGATCTCACCTTGTGGGTCACACTGCTCGAGTCCCTTTCTGATGTTCTCGCACGCTGCGTCATCATTGACACAAGAAGAAGACACGGCGTTGGAGTACTCCCACAAGTTGGACACGAGGAACTCGATTCTCTCGCTTTCCAATGCCTCTAGCTTCCCGCTCGACAGGCGCCACTCCTCGATCCAGGTACCTTGGATCTCCTGGAGTTTCTGGATACCAATCTGGTACTCCTGTCTTATTTCTGCGACGATTGTCTGTTGTCTGTATGTCTTTTCCCTGTTCTTCTCGAGTTCTTTCCCCAAAAGCAGACTTTCTTGTGCCAAATATGCGTTGAGCTTTGTAGACTCGGCCTTGTAGTTTTCTTTCAGTCTGTTGACCTGCATCTCCAGTGCCTGTTTTGTCTTGCGGATCTTTTCTGTGGAGTGTTCGACTGGCTTACGTCTTGCAACAAATGCTGAGAGGAATGAGTCCAGTTTGGCAATGGACTCGGAGTGCAGCTTTCTGGACTGGTTCAAGTGTGAGCGAGCCATCTGCTCCGTTTCGCTTCTCAGCGTTTCGAAAGCCTCTCTCATGTGGCCGGTCTCGAAGGTACCACATGTCTTCTTCGAGATGGCATTAAGACGACGGGCGTACTCTTCCTCGAGCACGGCGCGTTCCTTGTAGAAGGCAAGCAGCTCTTCGCAAGTCTGGTCACCCTGGTGCAGCTTATTGAGGACAACCTCGGAGCCTCGATCGCCCGGGCCCTGTTTAAAATCGGTTAGTGTCAAGCTTCATTCTATAGCAGAACAAGTGAGAACGCACCCAGAAGTTAGTGCTGAAGGTAGGTGTCACGGCAGTAGTCATTGCGACGAGTCTCTCTGCCAGCAGTGCCTGTGTCTACTATTCTTTCTGTATGTGGGGTGTGTCGATGTAGAAAGAGAGTGCCTCCAGGCAAAGCGTAGAAGAAGTAGTAAGTCAATTCTGTCCGTCTTTGGCTGCCGGGTCTGTGTTTACATTTTGCCCGATCGGGAAACAGGGTATCAAAGCTTATGGTCACGTGCCGCATCACGTGCCCGGTATATTTTCGCGAAACCTCTCCATCTATTTGAGCGGCTATCGCCCCTGTCCTTCCATCACCACTTTTATCAGCTATCACCATAGGCAGGGAGAGAGAGAGAGAGCAATGTCGTGGTTCAGCTCCTCCGTGCCGATCGACCAGCAGGTCGAGCGGGCGACCGACGAGAGCATTCCCTTCGGCGAGACCGACCTGGCGACGTCGCTCGAGGTGACCGACCTCATCAGAAGCAAGCAGGTGCCGGCCAAGGAGGCGATGCGCTCGCTCAAGAAGCGGCTCACGGGCACCAAGAACCCGAACACACAGCTGGCGACGCTCCATCTGATCGACACCTGTGTCAAGAACGGTGGCGCGCACTTCATTGCCGAGATTGCGACGCGCGAGTTTGTCGACACGCTGGTGACGCTGGTGCACGACGACAAGACCAACGAGAGCGTGAGGAGCCTCGTGCTGGAGCTCCTCCAGGCGTGGGCTGTGGCCTTCAAGGACAACTTCCAGCTCAAGTACATCAACACCGCTTACACGCATCTCAAGGACGATGGGTATTCTTTCCCGGAGGTTGGCACGGGCATCTCCTCGACGCTCTTTGACTCGAGCGCCCCTCCAGAGTGGGAGGACTCTGATGCCTGCATGATCTGCTCCAACCCCTTCACCATGATCAACAGAAAGCACCACTGCAGAAACTGCGGCGGCGTGTATTGCCAGACGCACTCATCAAAGAGCATCCCGCTGCCGGAGCTGGGCATCACCGACCCGGTCAGAGTGTGCGACACCTGCTACGACGAGATCTACCACAAGAAGAAGGCCGGCAAGAGCAAGAAACACCATCGCCGCTCAAAGCACCAGAAGGAGCTGTCGCGCGCCAGGGCGCGCTACGATAGTGATGACGATGAGGACTTGAAAAAAGCGCTTGAACTCAGTCTACGAGAGTCGGAAGCCTACCAGAAGCCTGCCCCGGCCCTGGCACCGGCACCGGCACAGTCTGCTCCCGTGGTAAATGATGAAGAGGATGAGGAGATGAAGGCCGCTCTTGCTGCCAGCTTGAGAGAGTTTGAGCTGGAGAAGCAGAAGCATCAGCCAGCAGCACCGCCACAACAACAGTATCAACCACCTGCAGATGGTCCTTATGCTAACCTACTACCGACGTCAACATATACTCCTTCTTACACCAACAGCCCTCTTCCGACTGCTCCACTGGTGAACGAGCCAAAACAGCTTCCACCTCAGCCATTGCAACACCAACAACAACAAGTTCCACCTGAGCTTTCCAACTTTGTCACGTCACAAGATGAAAACGATATTGTTCAATTTGCATCGAAAGTTCAGGACCTGAGAAACACCCCAGGATATGCGATGGATAATCCAGAGTTGGCAGATCTGTACAGAAGGGCCATCCCGCTTACTCCAAAGCTGTCAACTGACATGAACCAATCTTTTGCAAAGTATGATAATTTGATCAGCATGAACACCAAGATCGATCAGATCATGAAACTCTACAACAACTTGCTTGACAGAAGAATTGAAAGAGAGACACAGCAGAGACAGCAGTATAGTGCTCCTCAGCAGGCAGCATATGCCCCTGCGTACAGCTATCCTCAGGCTCAGCAAATGCAACATCAACATGTGCAGTCACCACAGGTAACCCAATCTACTCCACAGATCCCTCAGCCTGTGCAACAAATGTATCAACCCGCACAGATTCCATCACAGCAACAACCTCTTCAACAGCAACCATCGCCATATCCATTGCAGCCATATCCTATTGCCGCTGAGGTTACTGGTCAATCTGTACATTCTTTACCAACAGCACCTGTGCCAAATCTACCACAGCTTCAACAGACAAACTATCAACCTCCAGCAGATCCGTTCAAAGATCCGGCAGTGCTGAACGAAGAGGATGAAGATGAGTTTACCGCACCACCGTCGATGATTCCGTCTCAGCCACCTCAACCAGCCGCACCCGATGGTTATTCTTCGTTTGATACGCAGAACCAGCAACAGCATCAGGTTCCAGTTTCCCCAGTTCAGCAACAAACATCCCCTCTCCAGCAACAGAATTCAATTTCTCCAGTACAACAGCATACATCCCCTCTCCAACAGCAGATGACGCCGTCGTACCCACCTCAGCCATCCGAGCCACACTACCAGTACCCTAATGGATATCCTCCACAACAGCAGAGACAGCCAACTGGACAGGTCCAGCAGTCCACGCCATATCCGCAGGAGCAGAAGATTACAGATATCAATTTCCCAACTGTACCTGTGGGTAAGGCCCCTGTTCCGCAGATACCAGTACAGGAACCTGTGGTGAAGGAGGAGGCGCAGTTGATTGAATTCTGAAACATGAGTGGAGAAGTACGGATTCGTGTCATGGATGTTTTTAATCAAATTCGTGAAGCATAATGATTCAAATATCTCGGGAGTTCTGTAGTTCAAGGGTTTTGTAGAGTTATTTTTTGGGAGACTGCTATTTAGATTAGCTTTGTACCACTCACGTGACATCTGCCACAAAGGTGTAAACTTATAATCAATGGGGTTGGAACTCTAAGACTTCAAAGAGTAATATATGAATATCACATGAGTTATATCGGCTAATTATGGACTAGATAATTAATGGTACATACCAACTCGTATTTTGGAAACTTAATTCGTGACTACCCAGACTGCAAACAGCAAGTTATGATTTATGGATCATAAGCAGTAAACGATCAGCACATGCCCCAGTCGAGTGGCACCTGGGCATTGTAGTGTTTTATATCCGGGGATTAGAACAAGTCTATGGATGATTAACTAGTTCAGAACCGGCTACATAAGCGAGGGCTCACTAAACTGTATAAGGAATGAGGAATATCGGAGATATCATAGTAAGTATCTTGTGGACGTGGTAGATGCTCTATTTCTAGGTCCTAAACCATGCAGGTACCCATTGGTCACAATTCACTACAGACTATAACTATCAATACGAAAGGTTAAAAAAACAGAACTGAAATTTCAATACCTGTCAGAGTCAGACAGTGGATTTTCTGATGACTTATGCATCATGCACACTTCGCGTACACGAAGTTTCAGCTTTCCCAAAGCGCTAGGATCATGAGTAAATTTGTTATCAATGGAAATCAAATCCTGCTTTTTGAAATTCTGGGTTTATCATAGGTGAACACTTTCTTTATATGAAACACAGATCTTGGCCTTTCGCATTGCCATGCTATTAGATTCGGTCCTGGCCTGTGTTCTTTCTGTGGCATTGACTCGATAAAGGAGATCCTTTTATGAAACACTTCGACAAAAATGAGAGTCTAAATTCCTAAAACCTGATCAGAAAGAAAGGCATAAAGGTTAGCATTTGGTGATCATCGAAGTTTACAGTGATGACTTGTTTGTAGCTGCATGAACCCGCTCTCCTGTCATCCCTATCTATACAGTCACAGCAAACAGTTTGTTCTCTTCTAAAGCCACATCTGTCTGCATAGATACACCTTGTATTACCTGTATTGTATTACCTGTATTCAATATACTAATAGCTGGTTTCTGGTAATTAGTACTAGATATTCCGTCGCTGGTCCGACCACAAGAGGAGTGAGCTGCATATAATCGCTAGGTGTCCCTTCAACTTCACCTGAGACGATGAGATCACCGAATTTCAGATCTCCCTTCAGGATTTAGCTTAGAAATTTCAGGATGAGTTTCTTGAAGCGTTTTCAAAGTGATAAGTTGTACATTTCATTCTGTGATTTTCTGCAATGATTTTTGGAGTGTTTGATAGACATTATTTTTGAAGTGTCTGAGACTACACTTTTTGCTTGCCGGTAGAATTTGATATCCAACTACGATTATGTTGTTCAGGTCTCCCAGTAGTGCTTGTATCTTTTTTTTTTTTTTTTTAACATATACTTTGGATCAGCTTAACTTATAAAATTGTACCAGTCGGGATCCCCTCTCAATCACTTCTTCTTTGGTCTTACCTTGTGTTCCTCTTTTTACTTTATCAATTCAGTACTTTAGATCTCGTTGAGCATTTTTGAACTGTAACAAACATTCCTGTGTTTCAACTTGTGCTTTTTAGTCTTGGGCTTATAATCCCGTTTGCGCCGCTGGTGGAGACTCAGTTTGTGCTTGTATCATTCAAATCTTCTCACAGTTCTAGTAGTTCTTGAATTGAGTTCTGATGTAGTAGACCGTTCTGTCAATGATTTTCCCCTTCCATTCCAGCCCATACAGCTTCCGATTCTCTGGTTCCTTCCCCCATTTCCAGAGTCTGTTGACTGCTTCGATCCACTTGCTTTTATATCCCAAGTGCTCGTCAGGTGCTATCATCTATGAGGTCTTTTGGGTGCCAGATGCGATCCTGTGGGTTGTCTCCAGTTTTTTACATATTCGGATGCAAAGCTTCTATTGCTACATGTCTGAAAATGTACTATCTGTTCCTGGTCAGATAAATCATAATAGGACCAAGTGGACTGATTATAACACGAATATTATCGTTTTTGAAGATGTGTGATGTTGGAAAGCCAATAGTTGCACTCGAAGTGATCACTGCAGAAACTCACTAATATTGAGCGTCGTAATATCAGATTGATTGTCATCAATGTAATTAGCAAAAACGCTCTTCCAACTCGGAGTAAATAGACATTGCATTAGTCCAAAAACGCTCTAATGTACGTATTACTCTTTGTACATGGCACTGCAGATTAAACTCATCTCATCTGAGATCTGAAATTTTCAGATCATCGTACCAGCATCAAGGACAGCGCTCAAGGAAGTGGGTCATCCCTTGAGGGACTCATAGGGAATATTGCTCATTTGTAATGATAATTGTCTTAAGGTGGTTTAAAAAACTTGCACAAAAGTCACTCCACAACTCCTAGCTCACACTTTTCCGTGCGTCTCAAGTTCCATGCAGGTGCGATTATAGCAGATTTGAAAAGCTCGTTCAACTTAAACTACCAGGAACGCACCAACTCGGCTATACCCTATATCTCTTAACATCAGGTACAAAATTATACGGTTTAGCTCTAATTGGACTTTCAAGTAACACAATGAGTTACGTATCTGTTGGATTTGTACTTGATATGCGTGTCTCTGGGGTGATACGCATTTGGAGGGAAAGAACTCACGCTACCTGTGGTCTGTCAAGTTTCAACAGAAGTGGCAAAGATTATGAACATCCTAGTTTCCTGAGAATTCTCTTGCAGTTTGTAGAAGAAACGTCTTCGTAAAGCCCAGACGGCCCGCCGCTTTCCCGAGCGTAGAAACTTGAAAGGCATTTTGAGTGTCTGAGAAGCGGTGGGCGCGGCTAACGTAGCGAAGCTTTTTTCCGCTTCGGGAATCGGTGAACGATGGTGCTGTTGACTATACATCATGACAGACAAGGTACAACTTATGCACTCCTTTAACTGAGACACCATGTCCAGTCGGTGTTTATTCAGCTAACCACATTCACTTTGATTATTGGAGGACTTTTGTTCTGCCATGATGCCACCTATAAATGAAGACATGCGCCCTACTCAAGTTTGATATCGACATATCGACAGAATGATGGTTCTGGAACCCAGCACCAAGAGATGATATTTACCCAGTTACTGGGGTTGGTAATTGCCGTGCAAGTGGCTCTCTCTGTCCCTCTTTCAGAGGCCAAATCTCTCCCATGGACTAACGTTAACCCAAATGCTACCGCTAATGCTGCTGATGCCTTCGCTAGTGCTGTTGCGATTACTCATCCAGACCCAGAAGCCTATGCTATTGCTACCTCCTCTAGTTACAACTGTACCGATGCCTCATGTCATATTAACTGTGGTATGTTGGTCGCTGAAGGTATTCAGTGTTCGCTGAACACGAGTAGTGCCTACTCTGGTCCTTACAACACCACATGTTTGTGTTCGGCAAACTCCCAATTCATGAAGTACTATGCACCATGTATGGATTGTGGTTGGACGCTGTGGGAAGAATACAGAGTCTACCTTACCTCAGCATTGGCAGCTTGCGGTACTCTGTCCACTGAACCAACAGGAACAAAGACATGCACTGCAGAACCATCAAACACTAGCACCAATACATATACAACACAGCCAAGCGTATCCCATACGAAACACAAATATCCATCTACCTTCGAGACTTCTGCTACCGCATGGATATTTGGTTCTCCCACAACCAGAAACACATTGACAGACACCACATACACCGCAACCACCTCCACCGTCACCACACATCTCTCGTACCACTTTGAGTATACTGCCGGTGGTGACGATACAGACTGCTTTACAAGTACTGTTTCGGTTACTGATTGTAACATTCCAGTTGTTGCAACAAGCTGGGCCATAAAGCAAAAGAGCAAAGGACACAAGTTCAAGACTTATTTGTTCCTTAACTTCACACAAGACCGTCATGATGTCGCTGATATACAATGGCTTACGAGCAGTAATGGATATCTTGGTGCTGCAGAGCCCGACTCGGAGTTTGTTGTAAACCTTAAAGAGGGTGCTTACTATAAATTGGTTTCATCTTACAGCCCAGCACAAACTTATGGATATATGATTCTGGTTACAAAAACTGATGGAACTGCAATTCTTTACTCCTATTCTTGTGACCCGCACGATTTTACTTTACGCTTCAGTAACTTCAACGGACGCTATGACGAATGTGTTACCATTAACTCAGCGTATTACAATGAACAGTTGTGTCACCATCAAGATGCAATAAATACTGATATCATATTCCGATATTCCAACAACCAATCATCATCATCATCATCATCATCATCATCATCATCATCATCATCATCATCCCGATCATCTTCGGAATCCTCTGAGAACGCATCCTCGACCACTTCTTCTAGTGCTTTGTCGTCCTCCTCGGAGATACCCTCTTTAGTATCGTCATCGTCCGGATCGTCATCTGCTACATCAGGATCATCCTCGCGCTCTTCTGAGACCGCGTCGTCGATGGCTTCATCTACCGGTATGTCGTCATCTTCCGAGATGTCATCTTCAAAATCCTCATCTGCTACTTCAGGATCATCCTCGCGCTCTTCTGAGACCGCGTCTTCGATGGCTTCATCTAGCGGTGTGACATCCTCTTCGGAGATACCATCGTCAGAATCTTCATCGTCAGGTTCGTCATCAGCTACTTCAGGATCATCCTCGCGCTCTTCTGAGACCGCGTCGTCGATGGCTTCATCTAGCGGTGTGACATCCTCTTCGGAGATACCATCGTCAGAATCTTCATCGTCAGGTTCGTCATCAGCTACTTCAGGATCATCCTCGCGCTCTTCTGAGACCGCGTCGTCGATGGCTTCATCTAGCGGTGTGACATCCTCTTCGGAGATACCATCGTCAGAATCTTCATCGTCAGGTTCGTCATCAGCTACTTCAGGATCATCCTCGCGCTCTTCTGAGACCGCGTCGTCGATGGCTTCATCTAGCGGTGTGACATCCTCTTCGGAGATACCATCGTCAGAATCTTCATCGTCAGGTTCGTCATCAGCTACTTCAGGATCATCCTTGCGCTCTTCTGAGACCGCGTCTTCGATGGCTTCATCTAGCGGTGTGTCCTACTCGTCGGAGATACCATCTTCAGCGTCGTCATCGTCAGGATCTTCCTCTGCTACATCAGGATCATCCTCGCGCTCTTCTGAGACCGCGTCTTCGATGGCTTCATCTAGCGGTGTGTCGTCATCGTCAGGATCTTCATCTGCTACATCAGGATCATCCTCGCGCTCTTCTGAGACCGCGTCTTCGATGGCTTCATCTAGCGGTGTGTCGTCATCGTCAGGATCTTCATCTGCTACATCAGGATCATCCTCGCGCTCTTCTGAGACCGCGTCTTCGATGGCTTCATCTAGCGGTGTGTCGTCATCGTCAGGATCTTCATCTGCTACATCAGGATCATCCTCGCGCTCTTCTGAGACCGCGTCTTCGATGGCTTCATCTAGCGGTGTGTCGTCATCTTCAGGATCTTCATCTGCTTCCTCAGGATCATCCTCGCGCTCTTCTGAGACCGCGTCGTCGATGGCTTCATCTAGCGGTGGGTCGTCCTCTTCGGAGATACCATCGTCAGAATCTTCATCGTCAGGTTCGTCATCTGCTACATCAGGATCATCCTCGCGCTCTTCTGAGACCGCGTCTTCGATGGCTTCATCTAGCGGTGTGTCGTCATCTTCAGGATCTTCATCTGCTTCCTCAGGATCATCCTCGCACTCTTCTGATACCGTGTCCTCGATGGCTTCGTCTAGCGGTGGGTCGTCCTCTTCGGGAACTGCAACTTTCCGAACTCATTCATCTCGATCAACCTCTGGAGCCCCAACTTCCGCTCCAGCTTCGACATGGACGACCACGGAAGATAATATATCCACCACTATTATAACCATCACTTCGTGCTCCGATGATGGATGTACCGAGACGTCGCTCACCACCGGAATTACAATTGTGACAACGACATCATCTGGAGTTACTACTGAGTATACCACGTATTGCCCATTGACGTCCGAGACAACATCGCCTAGAGACGAACCAACTAGTGGTGGTGTTGTCACTTCTGTTATCACCATCACGTCGTGCTCCGATAACGGGTGCACGGAGTCTTCAGTGACCACTGGAGTCATTGTTGTGACAACGACGTCTGGCGATGTTACTACTGAGTATACTACCTTCTGTCCATTGCCTTCTGAGACTGGATCCCCTAGAGGACAGCCTACGAAGGGTATTCACACGTCTGTTATCACTATCACTTCTTGCTCCGATAACGGATGTTCGGAGAGTACTGTTACTACTGGTGTTTCTGTTGTTACGACGACATCTTTGGGTGTTAGCACTGAGTATACTACGTATTGTCCATTGCCAACCGAGACTGGGTCTCCTGGAGGAGAGTCTACCAATGGTGGTATTGTTCCAGCTATCATCACTATCACATCTTGTTCCGACGACGGTTGTTCAGAGAGCGTTGTGACTACTGGAGTCCTTGTTTTTATGACTACGTCTGATGGTAGCGAGCAAATTTACACTACTTATTGTCCATTGCCATCAGAGGCGACGTCTGCACCTTCATCTCCTGAAAACGAGGCCAGCACCGCTGTTACTGGCGTCGACGCAAATGGTGCTGAACTGATTTTGACCACTGAGGTCCCTTCTAAGGCCAGTGAGGTTGTTTGGAATAGTATTGGAGCAACAGGTGCTGCTGCCCAGGATACTAGGACTGCTACCCAGAATGCTAAGACTACCCAGGCTGCCGGTACTTCTGATCAGGATGCTGAGAATGCTGTCCATGCCGCTAAGGTTACCAATGATACCAATCAAGCTACTGCTGATACTAGCAATGGCGACTATGAGGGCACTCTCCAGACCTCAACCATTGGCACTCCAAGCATTGCCACAATGTCCGATTTCACAGCCAACACAGGGTCTCCTTCTCAATCCCAGTCTGCTCTAAATCCAGATTCTGAGCCCGCCCCTTCTACATATGAAGGATCCTCCAGCCACTTGTCGGTGGCGTTTATTGCATTGATTTCTTCTTTCCTTTTGTTCTGAACTGATGGACGTGAACCCATTCATTTGAGTTCTTCAGTTTTCTTCCCCTTCTTCTTTCTTTTCTTTCTTTCTTTCCTTTCTTTCTACCCTATCTATAGTTTTATATATGATATAATGAATACAGATATTTTTTCAGATTATATACTGTAGCGCCAGTATTGTGGAGAGACTAAAATGCAGTGGTAGTTTGAAGTTTCATGGTATGTTAGCACTGAGAGGCCCAGGCGAGAAGCTCTTCAATGTTACCCGGAACAGCGATAGTGTTGAGTCATGAATAACAGCAAAAACATTCTGCCTAAACCCTAGCTAAAGGATAGGAAATGTGGGTATTTACCTATGCTTGCTATACCTTCGAGGGAACTGTGCATGTGGGATATATATAGTGGAATTGGCCGGCCGGCGCGCAAGACATAGAGAAAACATTCATAGTAGGAAATACCTAAAAGGGAAAGCAGATGATGCGTCTGTCCGGGTGTTTGTCCGGGTGTTCTGGAATGCTTGAACTAAATTCAATAATGTCACATTAAAAGCTTTCTAAGCAAATTTTAACACATGAATGATGGATATTTAGGGTTATTCTTTCGGAATTTATTACTAAATTATCAAATTATCCCAGTTTTTGTTGGCCAAAAAATTTTCGGTCAGTTATGCTTGAACATAGTTTTTCAATGGGAAGAAGGACTTCATCTTTTTTGATTTTTTTTTTTTATAAATTTATCAGAGGCAAAAAAAAAAAAAAAAAAAAAACAAAAAACTGTAGTACTAGTGATTAGTGATTCCCAAACTAATATATGTCCTGGTTTGGCTGAGTATAGAGTGGTAGTCAAGGGCCTTGACACTGTATATAACTAGATTCGATCCACAATACAAGTCAAAAAAAAGACCAGTATGAGCGGGAGTCCAGTCGTCCGTGCAACGAAGTGCTCTCTAGTTCTCTATCCCAATCACGGAGCAAATCCAGATTATGAAAAGAAATAGACCCTGTGAGTCTGTGGAAATACTACGTTGAATACGCCTGCTGGGACCCTGTGATCTTACACCCGTTGACATATTTGTAGACTATAAGACACCGCCAGGAAAGACTACACGCGACGGCCGACCCGCCATTGCATACTCTGGAATCTTGTTAGCAAACCGATCCAACCGTCCTTTCTTCTTCTTCATAGAGTGACACCCTAATAGAAACTTGAGCATTTTGTTTTTCACCAACTCCTAGACTATACGTTAGGCCCTAAAGCCACATCTGAGGCATATCGGCTATACGAAAAGGGGTGAGGAGCATACAGACTCCATATGTTCCTTAAAATTCACGAGAGACTATGAAATCACTGAGTTTCAGATGTATTCTCCGGCCTGGGCTGGGAATTTCAGGATGGTTTTCGTGACGTATTGCCAAAGTACTACAACGTATCTTTCAGACCGGCACGGTGCTTAAAGTAATAAAGTCAAATCTCAACACAAAGCCTTTGAAGGTAACCCGTTATCTTAGGCTAGATAGTAGATATGCATATAGCGGAGGCCAGTGTCTCATCTGTCTATTTCTTTTTTTTCATAACAGATGTGAAAGTCATGCAATTTTATCCACCATGCAATTTTTTTGTCGGGATGGCGGTGTCATGTTTTTTCTGCAATGCGGATAGACATTGCTTTTGAAATGTCTGAAACTAGACGTGGCGTACCGGCAAAAGAACACTGACAGACAACTAGGAAGGAGATAGCGGGTGAATGACATTTTGACGACAGATTATCATGTTCGTACTAAAGAAATGTAAAAAAAAGTTGTTGTGAAAGCTCGGGACCCCAGTGTATATCGATGCTAGCGACAAACACCTGAGAAGGGGCGCTCTTTCACGAGAAAAAAGTAAGGAAAAACTATAATGTAAAGCGTAGTCTCAGATACCTAGATCCACCAGGATTACAAAAATGATGATATCCAGAAACCATCCAGGCACGAAGACCCGGTACGGTCGGCTAAAGTTGTCATGACTTGTGCAGCTCAGCGCCGATGTGAGATGGAATGCGTTCTTTGGGTGCTGTGTCTGTACCAGAGATTTCACAATTTATTGATCATTCACATCCACTGACCCTCCTTCTTTGGATAGAGCATTGGACAATCATACACTGCCTCTGGTACAGCTGGATATAGCAGCTCAAGGTCAGGTTCTCCCACTAGAATATTGCAGTTACTACTCTTACAGTACCAACTGCTCTTTCATGCCCGTTTGAGTGAGGTACACACTGACTGCTTTACCATGCTACACATTTGAGATTCCAGGTGAAGAATTCTAGTTGCTCTGCAGCGGATGTCACGCAGGGGTGCGACGACGCGTATATCTCTGTGGCTACCGAGGAAAAGTCATCTGGTTCTCTTATTTCTGTTTCACAGAGCTTTACTACCGGACATCTTCACTTTGGCATTGACAGAACTCATGTTTTTGTCGTTAAGGTGAATGCCTCAATGATATTGGGTCTTATTTTAAGTTGAGAGCCAATTAACTTCAGAACCGCTAATGGCAAGAAATTGATAAAAATAAATGAGCGAGAAAAGCCGTTGAGTCTGATATCATCATTATTATCATCATCATCATCATTATCGTTATCGTTGTTCTCTTCTTGCAGTTTGTGCCCTGTTCGACACTCACGTCATTTGATTTCACCTTCTTCACGGACTTCCTATCCTCCATGTGGCCTATCATTTACTCCGCGCTTATCCATCATCTTCGTATATGTTTGATTCAGGTTCCTAGACTTCGGAGGTTCCGACATTACCCGCATTGAAATTGCTCAGTCCTTCGAGAGTGAATCCTTTGGGTCCCCTTAATATGTATCCCCTTCTCAGACTGTGATTTCTATACTCAAGTCTGCTTCTGAGTCTAGTACTGAGCGTTCTCTGACGTCGGTTTCTCTGGCTGTTCAAATACAACAATTCCAGTATCCTGAAGAGAGATATTTATGCCATCATAGCCATAAGCTGTGTGCAATATGACATCCTCTGAACCAATTTCAACACCTTCAGTTGGATAACCTCTTGATTTGACAGGGGTGCTCAGAGAGAATGGCATCTCATTGGTATCATTGTCAATATTACATCCTCGCATTGTTACTGAGTTCCACTAACTGCTTCTACCAAAACTTCAACGAATTCTTAATATGGAATTCATCCAACGTGGCGTCCCTCTGAAACCAAAGTATCAACACAAGGTGCTGATACTGGCTTTGAAAAAAAAAGTTGTGTATATCAACAGGGGTATTTTCAGTGGGATCTACCACATATCTCATACACTGTCTTAGTCACAGGTCAGGCTGCACATCACTATCAGGTTTCTCTCACAAATGCATTATATGATCGGGCTTTGATATAACCAATATCTTGTAGTTCCAGTAAACCGTGCTTTCCTTGATTTCACGGTAGCCAGTGATGGAGTATATTTGAATACTTCTGCTCTGTATCAAATAGTATATCAACTACCCATGCAGAATTCATGGTGTAAACTATATTCTTATTCGAATGTATGAATCTCCTATATCTTCTTTGTTAGCTTCCACGTGCCAGTCGGTTTTACACCTATACTCAAGAAGACCCTGCCGATATGTCTTAAACATCTGTCACCCCAGCTGCTCTGGATCAGATAATAAAATAAATATACTCAACTGGTGTACATTGGAGAAGGAATCTCTGATAGGGAAAACATTGCTATGGGTGGTGTGATATCTCCATAAAACCCCGGGAAACCATAGACACCGAGCAAACGAGACGATGATCGTTGCTCTAATACATTACGCGCAGTTGAGATGGATGTAACACTAATTTATAATGCCCTAATAATAGATGCTGATGACACGTCGAGACGAGATCATTATGGATTGGCTGGGTGACCTAATTATGATGACCGCATTTGTTCGCTTAAGCCTCGTTAACAAAATATATGTGTCAAACTTGACAGCGTTTGATTAGAGTTTGATACACAATGAGAGCAATGAAGAAAATTGATAAGCCAGAATACACTATAGGCTCTTAGTAAATAGGAATCTAGTAGTTGTTGAATATATTGACATGCCTGTAGCTTCAGGAAAATATAGAGTCTAGAGTTAGTGTGCGTAGTATTTGGTGGTGAGTCAAGTGTGGACTAAGCCAGGACCAGCAGGCTCGGAGTAATCATCTTGCCGACTCTGAAACATCTGAACCTCATATCAATTATTACGAAGAGACAGATTCAGGGGAAGGATTAAAATTCTTCCTATTTGGAGGGATCAAGCAGCTCGCTAATCCAGATCCCACATTAGCACAGAAATGCCCTAATGTACGACCTCCGCACCTCCGCACATATCACTGCAGATAAACCCCATCTGATCTGAGATCTGAGTTTCAGGCCGTCTTACGAACGACGAGCGCCACCCAAAGATAATGGGAGTGAGCCATGCTTGAGGAAATTGAGCACATATGTGTTTCTGATCCTTGTTTCGAAATCATCCAAGATTCAGAAGAGACACAAACGAGAATCATTCACAGAGCACCCGTCGTTTGCTTCTATCGCACACGCCCGTCTTGTGTCATTGCACGCAAGCGAATCACCAACAGGACACAACCGACCTTGCTGTCGGGAGACGTCTATACTTTCTTTTTTTGCCAGCGGTTAGTATGTGTATAAAGCCTACTTTGGATTAGGTTTTAAATCTGTGGAACAACTCAATAAGTTACAACATATCTGTTTGATTATCTCTGATCTGTATGTGTCTCTGTGCATATGCAGAGCGTAGGAACCACATCTGTGACACTCTAGCGGACGTGGGGGACGGTCAGAATGAAGATGCACAGGGGTCTTGAAATCTGGCCAGCAATCTGAGAGCCAAATACACGCCATTGCAAAGAATCTCCACTTGTCAATGCACAAGAAGGGCGTATTTCTCTTACTCTCTTTCTCTTACTCTCTCTCTCTCTTTTTTTTTTTTTTTTTTTTTTTTTTTTTTTTTTTTTTTTTTTTTTTTTTGCAGAAGCCTTTCCCGGGCTTCTCCACCCCCATTTTTTTTTTTTTTTTTTTTTTTTTTTTTTTTTTTTTTTTTTCAGTGTCTGAGAAGCCGTACGCGCGGCTAACGCACCGAAGCTTTTTTTTCTTTTTGCCGCTTCGGTATGTTGGCGCGTACTGTCAGAACATCATAGACAATTTATAACCTTACAACCTCATTTACACTCCTTTAACTGAGACATCGTGTCCACGAGAAGGCATTAGTTCGCCACCGGTCGACCATTAGAGTGCCAGGAATTCTGCCATGATGTTTTCTATAAATAAGGACATGCTCCCGTGTCAAGTTTGATACCAATAGCATGATGGCTCTGGAGCACAGCTTCACGAGATGATCTTCACCCACTTACTGGGATTGGTTGCAGCTGCGGGAGTGGCTCTCTCTGCTCCACTGGCAGAAGAAAGCGCTTATCCATGGAGTAACGCCGACGCAAATACCGTTGATACGGCCGACACTGATACTGTTTATCAATCCACGCACACCACTGCTGCCCACACATTGATGATTCCAATGCCGATTACCACAAACACATTGACCGAGACCACGTACACTGCACACACAACCACCGTGAACACACACCTCTCTTACCACTTTGAGTACAAAAAGGGCTGGTACGACACGGACTGCTTTACTAAGACTGTTACCGATACCAATGGTAGAATCCCAGTCGTTGCAACAAGTTGGACCATCAAACAGGGCGGAGGATTTTTCTCGAGTACAACGTACAAGACTTACATGTTCCTCAACTTTACCCAAGACCAGTGCGATGTAGCTGATATTCAATGGCTCACAAGCACTGACGCAGATAATGATGTTGCAAAGCCCAAGTCTGAGTTCGTTGTAAATCTGAAGGAGGGTGCTTATTACACTTTAGTCACGGACCACTCGCCAGCACAAGCTTACGGATACATGATTTTGGTCACACTAACGGACGGAACTAGAATTCTTTATTCTTATGACTGTGACCCAAATTCTTCTACTTCATTGTTTTCCAAATACAAGGATGGATATGACGAATGTGTTAATATCGATGCAGCATTCTTCAACCCCTTATATTGTCATCATCAAGACAGAACAACAACTGATGTTATATACAGAAATCACGACGAGTCCTCTCCTCCTGTTTGTCCAAAGACTTCCTCTTCTTCTTCTTCCAAGACATCTTCCTCTGATATGTCCTCTAACACACCTTCGAAGTCCTCTCAGACCCCATCGTCCTCTAATGGATCATCATCCCAATTATCCTCTTCGGTATCACCAACATCTGGTTCTCCATCCCAAACTACATCGGGTGCTCCAACATCTGGTTCTCCATCAGACTCTACGTCCGGTTCTCCAACGTCTGGATCTCCTTCGGACTCTACCTCTGGTGCTCCAACCTCTGGTTCTACTTCCGGTGCTCCAACCTCTGGATCTCCATCTGACTCTACCTCTGGTGCTCCAACATCTGGATCTCCATCTGAGTCTACTTCCGGCGCACCAACATCTGGATCACCTTCGGACTCTACCTCTGGCGTTCCAACCTCTGGATCACCTTCGGATTCTACTTCCGGTGCACCAACATCTGGTTCTCCATCTCAGTCTACTTCTGGCGCTCCAACATCTGGATCGCCTTCAGACTCTACTTCTGGCGCTCCAACATCTGGATCTCCATCTGGTTCCACCTCTGGTGCTCCAACATCTGGATCTCCATCTGGTTCTACTTCTGGTGCTACAACGTCTGGATCTCCATCTGACTCTACCTCTGGTGCTCCAACATCTGGATCTCCATCTGAGTCTACTTCCGGCGCACCAACATCTGGATCACCTTCGGACTCTACCTCTGGCGTTCCAACCTCTGGATCACCTTCGGATTCTACTTCCGGTGCACCAACATCTGGTTCTCCATCTCAGTCTACTTCTGGCGCTCCAACATCTGGATCGCCTTCAGACTCTACTTCTGGCGCTCCAACATCTGGATCTCCATCTGGTTCCACCTCTGGTGCTCCAACATCTGGATCTCCATCTGAGTCTACTTCCGGCGCACCAACATCTGGATCACCTTCGGACTCTACCTCTGGCGTTCCAACCTCTGGATCACCTTCGGATTCTACTTCCGGTGCACCAACATCTGGTTCTCCATCTCAGTCTACTTCTGGCGCTCCAACATCTGGATCGCCTTCAGACTCTACTTCTGGCGCTCCAACATCTGGATCTCCATCTGGTTCCACCTCTGGTGCTCCAACATCTGGATCTCCATCTGAGTCTACTTCCGGCGCACCAACATCTGGATCACCTTCGGACTCTACCTCTGGCGTTCCAACCTCTGGATCACCTTCGGATTCTACTTCCGGTGCACCAACATCTGGTTCTCCATCTCAGTCTACTTCTGGCGCTCCAACATCTGGATCGCCTTCAGACTCTACTTCTGGCGCTCCAACATCTGGATCTCCATCTGGTTCCACCTCTGGTGCTCCAACATCTGGATCTCCATCTGGTTCTACTTCTGGTGCTACAACGTCTGGATCTCCATCTGACTCTACCTCTGGTGCTCCAACATCTGGATCTCCATCTGAGTCTACTTCCGGCGCACCAACATCTGGATCACCTTCGGACTCTAC
>JAKTUJ010000039.1:0-76672 GCA_030556625.1 Petasospora euphorbiiphila | reverse complement strand
GAAGTAGTATGTGGCAGATAAAGGATGGATGAGGATTCAGAAAAGTTGGGGGGATTGGCCTCCTTTTATAGACGACCGGGGAGAGCCATTAGAAGCCTGCCACAAAACCAAATATGCACCCAAAACCCAATCGCTGGCCAGATTGGCCATCCGGATCAGGCTTTCAGACGCCTGAGAGTTGGGAATACATAGTTAAGAAAAAGCTCTCCTTAGTTAAGCGGTTTTAACTTTTGTGGCAGATATTTGGGTTTGTTGATGAGATGCATCGTGCATGCATTGGCATGAGGATCTGGACGCCTTTGATCTGTCACAAGCACGATTTATATAGGAGAAAGTGACACAAAAACGCCACTCAGGCGGTTTGGGAAAAGCATCTTGCATAAATGTTTATTATTAGAAACTCAGAGAAAAGTTAATTGAATTTCTCCATAGTAATATGCTTTTGGGGTACATATGCTCATGCGAGGCGGAAATCTGACAGATGAACGATTTATATAGGAGAAAGTGACACAAAAACGCCACTCAGGCGGTGTGTGAAAAGTACCCTGCATAAATGTTTATTATTAGAAACTCAGAGAGAAGTTAATTGAATTTCCCCATAGTAATATACTTTTGAGGCGCATATGCTCATGCGAGGCGGAAATCTGACAAAATCTGACAGATGAACGATTTATATAGGAGAAAATGACACAAAAACACCACTCAGGTGGTTTGTGAAAAGCACAGTGCATGAAAGCTCTATTATTAGAATTTGAATAAAATCTAAATGGATTCTACCATAGAAATATAGTTTTCTGGTGCAGGATCTGAAACAAGGCGACAAGAGGCAGATGAACGATTCATATAGGAGAACATGCCACAGACGCGTGATTCAGGGTTCTGGACAATATTACCTTGCATATATGTCTAATATTAGAAATTGGTGGGGAGTTAAATATATTTCTCCATAGTAATATGGTCTTGTGGCACATGATCTCATGCAAGGGAAGATAGAAACACACAAGAACGATTGTAAAAGAGGTTGGCCTGGAAGCGTCAAACAAGAAGGAAAAGATCTATATCTATAGCGGATATTACAAAATAGTTCTGCAGATATAGAACTGAAAAACACTGGGTAGTTTCTGCCTAATATTAGGGTTGTAGTCTGTGGAGTTGTGATCTTACTGTCCTGAGATTTCTGGCACAAAAGTGGCAATGAGCGGCCACGGCTTTCGCTAGCCCCCTGTCTTGTGGCCTTATGGCAAACACAAACAGCTGGTCACAACAGTTGAATGAATAATGTTGAATATGTAACATATGTAGCCCTGATACATGATTACCATAATAATATGGCTCTGAGCATTGTAGGAAACTGTTTTTTCTTTCTTACTTTACTTCTTTAGATCCAATAGTTCATCAAGTGCCAGGTGCAGGAAGCAGGAAGGCCGGAAGAAGACCACCAGCTGCTGGACCATATACAACTTCCCACATTTTCATGACTTCCAAATTAAAAGTAATAAATACGATAAATAATAGATGCAGTAAATAATATACAATATAAATCTCCAACCAACTACCAATCAAGAAAGTTGGTCGACACCATTAGCCATTTCCTCGAGAAGCTTAAAGTCTCTCTTAATGATACCACCATTTCCTGGGAGTTTGGTATTGGCCTCAAGGTAGAGATCAACTTCCCTTGCACATTGTCTTCCTTCCTGGATACCCCAGACGATAAGAGATTGTCCTCTTCTGCAGTCTCCTGCTGCAAAGAGTTTATCTTCCACTTGATAGCTGGCGGTGTTAGTGGTTGGAATAGTTCCCCTTGGAGTCTTCTTAACCTCCATCTTGGCCACTTCTGGTCCAACGAAACCCATAGAAAGTAACACTAGGTCGGCCTCAAACAACTCCTCGCTGTTTGGAATCTCATTCATCTGCCAAACGCCACTTTCCGACTTCTTCCACTCAACTCTGACAGTACGGATAGCCTTCACATTGCCTTCATCATCCCCAATGAATTCCTTGGAAAGAATACAGTATTCACGTGGGTCTTTACCATAGTGCTCTTTGACCTCAGCATGACCATAGTCCACCCTAAAGATTCTTGGCCATTGTGGCCATGGGTTGTCCCTGGAACGCTCAGCTGGCGGTTGTGGCAATAACTCAAAGTTGACAACGGACTTAGCACCGTGTCTAACAGAAGTACCGATACAGTCGTTACCCGTATCACCACCACCAATAACGATAACATTCTTCCCCTCAATCTTGGAACGGATCTCTGGCAAGTATTCATCAAGCAAAGCTTGCGTGTTGTTCTTCAGTAAAGTCATTGCAAAGTCAATATTTTTCAAATCACGTCCAGGAATTCTCAAATCTCTTGGAATAGTTGAACCAATGGCTAGAACAACAACATCGTTCTCTGTCTTCAGCTCTGTCAAGTCATCAATCTCAGTGTTGCAGACAAACTTGATACCTTCAGCCTCCAACAAATCAGTACGGCGCTTGACAACACTCTTATCCAACTTCATGTTTGGAATACCGTACATCAAAAGACCACCAGGTCTGTCGGCACGCTCATAGACTGTAACAGTATGACCAGCCTTGTTCAACTGTGCAGCGCATGCCAAACCTGCTGGACCGGAACCGACAATAGCCACCTTCTTACCAGTACGAACAGTTGGAGGAGTTGGAACAACCCAACCTTGTTCAAATGCATTGTCAATGATCAAACGCTCAATCGACTTGATACCAACCGGTTCTTCAATAATACCAACAACACAAGCTCCTTGACAAGGAGCTGGACAAACACGGCCGGTAAACTCTGGGAAGTTATTGGTTTCGGACAACTTGTCCAAAGCAGCCTTCCATTGCTTGTTGAACACAAGCTCGTTGAACTTAGGAATGACGTTCGATATTGGACAGCCAGTGTCCGACTGACAGAATGGAACACCACAGTCCATACAACGAGCCGTCTGGTAGCTGGCCTCCGATTTGCTCAAAGCACTGGACAACTCCTTCCAGTCCTTTGTTCTGGCTTTTGTCTTTCTGTAAACTTCGTGACGTTGCTTGTACTTGATGAAACCACGGATCTTGTCGAGTTTCTGGACCTTTTTATTCTCCATAAGCTTATCCTGAATGGTGTCTTCCAAATCCAACACCTTAGGTTCCTTCAAAGTTGCCCTATTGGAGATCGCCTGAACACGATTCTTCTTGATCTCGCCATTGGTAACATCAGAATCAGGGTCGAGTCTCTGGAAGGACTTCAAGAATCTTTCAGATTCAATTCTCTTGAGTTCTGCAACTTTGTCCTTTTCAGCCTGTAAGACCTTCTTGTAATCAGTTGGTAAAACCTTCACAAATGAGCTTAGGTAGTAGTTGAAGTTTCTGAGGATACGATCAGCAAGCTCAGAGTTAGTGTAGTGGCGGTGCTCTTCAATCAACCCCTTGACGAATGCAATCTCAACTGGATCGGTCAAGGAAGACAACTCAATAGTCTCATGGTTGACTCTGGCACTGAACTCCTTGAAGTCTGAGACCAAAACATATGCAATACCACCAGAGGCACCAGCAAAGGCATTGATCGAATCCATGTGAGACAAAACAACCACACGACCACCAGTCATGTACTCAAAGGCATTGTTACCCTTGATTTTCTCCACGACAATGGTAGCACCAGAGTTACGAACAGCAAAACGTTCACCAGCAGCACCGCTGATGAATGCATAACCAGATGTAGCACCGTAGAAACAAGTGTTACCAACAATGACATTCTCATATGATTTGAAAGAGGCACCTGCAGGTGGCATGATAACCAATCTACCACCAGACAAACCCTTTCCGACGTAGTCATTAGCGTCACCCTCCAAGAAGAAAGTAACACCGCTGGCCAAGAATGCACCGAATGACTGACCTGCAGAACCCTTGATATTAACAACAACAGTGTCTTGCGGAAGACCATCTTCACCGAATCTCTTGGAAATACGATAGGACAAAGTGGCACCCAACGCACGGTCGGTGTTGATAATATCAGCATCAATGGTAACAGGCAAACCCTTGTCCAATGTGATCTCAGCCTCATCAACCAACTTGTTATCCAAACGAACATGCAGCTTGTGGTCCTGCTTCTTGACAAATCTGGTTGCAACACCTGATCTGATAGAGTGGGCTGGAGTCAAAATTGGAGACAAGTCAATATTGCAAGTCTTGGTGCTACGGTCTTCTCTGGTTTTCAACTTCTCAGAGTGACCAACCATTTCATCAATAGTTCTGAATCCCAATCTCGCCATAATCTTTCTCAAGTCGTGAATCAAGTAGTAGAAGAAGTTGATAACGTGTTCTGGAGCACCTTTGAACTTCTCTCTCAACTCAGCATCCTGGGTAGCAATACCAACAGGGCAAGAGTTTAAGTGACACTTTCTCATCATGATACAACCCATAGCAATCAATGGGATTGTAGCCAAGGTGAAGGACTCTGCACCAAGGAGAACAGCAACTGCGATATCAAACCCAGTTCTCAACTGACCATCAGTCTGAACAACAATGTTACCTCTCAAATCGTTAAGAACCAAAGTTTGATGGGTCTCAGCCAAACCAAGTTCCCATGGCAAACCTGCATACTTGATACCAGTCCATCTAGAAGCACCAGTACCACCATCATGACCGGAAATCAAAACGTGATCAGCCTTGGCCTTTGCGACACCAGAGGCAACGATACCGACACCGACTTCAGAGACCAACTTAACAGAGATACCAGCTCTTGGATTGGCACACTTCAAGTCGTAGATCAGCTGTTTCAAGTCCTCAATGGAGTAAATGTCATGATGTGGTGGTGGAGAAATCAAACCAACACCAGGTGTAGAGTGTCTAGTCTTGGCAATGGACTGAGAAACCTTGTGTCCTGGCAATTCACCACCTTCACCTGGCTTAGCACCCTGTGCCATTTTGATTTGGATTTCATCAGCATCGGACAAGTAGTGAGAAGTGACACCAAATCTGGCAGATGCAACCTGCTTGATAGCAGATCTCATGGTATCACCATTTTCATTTACCAAAGAACGCTCGGCGTCTTCACCACCTTCACCACAGTTGGATTTTGCACCCATTCTGTTCATGGCAACAGCCAAAGTGGAGTGTGCCTCCATCGAGATGGAACCATAAGACATAGCACCTGAGGCAAACCGGCGAGCAATGTCAGTCCATGGCTCAACTTGGTCCAATGGGATTGGAGTCGAGTTTTCGTAGTCCAGTTCAAGTAAACCTCTCAAAGTACAGTCTCTGATTGCCTCATACTCCTTCTTAGCGTACAAGTCGAAAGCATGTTCGTTCTTGTTTCTAACTGCATCCTGCAAGGAGGCGATCACAGCAGGTTCATTGACATGCTTTGGACCACCATTTCTCCAATGGTACTCACCAGATTCTGGGAGACCAATTTCCTTGATTGTGGCTCTGGATGGGTAACCTCTCTCGTGCAAGGAGAAAGCATCCTGGGCAATGTACTCGAAAGTGACACCTCTAATTCTGGAAGCAGTACCGTTGAAACAGATATCAATGACGGAGTTGTCAATACCGAGAGCTTCAAAGATCTGAGCACCCTTATAAGAGGCCAAAGTTGAAATACCCATCTTGGACATAACCTTGAAGATACCACCATCGACAGCGTGTTTGTAGTTCTCAATGACAGTTTCATCATCAATCTCGTCTCTGAGCAGGCCTTCATGGTTCATTCTAACAAGAGTCTCCATTGCCAAATATGGGAAGACAGCATCTGCACCGTAACCAAGCAGGACACAGAAGTGGTGAACCTCCTTGGCCTCACCGGATTCGAGCACCAAAGCGACTTTAGAACGCTGCTTTTGACGAATCAGGTGGTGGTGGATGGCACCAATAGCGATCAGAGAAGAGATGGCAACTCTTTCTGCACACATAGCTCTATCGGACAGGACAATGATCTGAATCTCATTGTAGACCGCCTCGGAGGCCTCATGTGTGATTCTCTCAATAGTGTCCATGTAACCAATGAGTCCATCGGCTTTCGGGAATGTAATGTCAATATGAGCAATTGACCATGATGGAATGATTTTCGTAATGTTCTTCAATGCTTGGAACTGTTTTGGTTTCATGATTGGAGACTCGAGCAAGAGTCTCTTACACTGATTGGCATTCATCTCGAGCAAGTTACCTTGTGGACCAATGAAGCACTGGAGAGACATGACGTTAGCCTCTCTGATTGGATCAATAGGTGGATTGGTGACTTGGGCAAAGAGCTGTCTGAAGTACTCGTATAACAAGACAGGATTCTCATTCAGACAAGCCAGTGGTGCGTCATTACCCATAGATCCCAAGGCCTCCTTGCCACCGAGTGCCATTGGGGCAATCAAAAGAGACAACTGTTCATTTGTATATCCAAGCGCCTGGAGTCTTGGGTCTGTCTGGGTAGTGATAGTAGGATCAACGGCAACGTTACTTCCTAGTGGAATGTTCTTAGAAGTGTACTTAGAGTACAAGTCATTGAAATTGATGACATTGGCCAACCAAGACTTGAAGTCGAATTTGGAGGAAATGTTGGACTTCAACTGCTTGTCATCAACGATAATTCCGAGTTTAGTGTCGACAAGAAGCATGTGACCCGGCTCCAAACGACCTTTTTCAACGACGAGATCGTTACTGATTGGAATAACACCAACTTCGGAACCGCAAATGATTCTGTCATCGGAAGTGATGTAGTAACGACATGGTCTCAGACCATTTCTGTCCAACGTAGCACCGCAGTATCTTCCATCTGTAAAGTTGAACAGAGCAGGACCATCCCATGGCTCCATTAAACAAGCAGCCCATTGGTAGAAGGCCTTCTTTTTGGAGTCCATGTTAGCATCATTTTCCCAAGCCTCTGGAACAAGCATCATGACTGCCTCTGGCAAGGAGAGAACACCATTGATGACGAGCAATTCCAAAACGTTATCAACAGCAGCAGAGTCAGAACCACCTTCTTCAATAATCGGGTACAACTTGTCGAGCTCTTCACCAAAGAACGAGGATTCCATGACACCTTCTCTCGAGCGCATCCAGTTCTTGTTACCTCTCAGCGTGTTGATCTCACCATTGTGAGCGAGCCATCTGAGCGGCTGAGCTCTGTCCCAAGATGGGAAAGTGTTTGTGGAGAATCTGGAATGGACAAGTGCAAAGTGAGATTCGTAGTCGGCATTGTTCAAGTCGTGGTAGTAGTTGTACACCTGTGATGGGGTAAGCTGACCTTTGTAGACAATAAGTTTGTTGGACAAGGAGCAAATGTAGAACCAGTTGTGCAGTCCAATGGAGTTTGTGGCCTGCTTTCTGAGCAAGTAGAGCTGTTTCTGGAAGTGTTTACCGTACTGAGAGTCAAATTCATCAAGGGAAAGGTTTGTGACACCCTTGAGTTCAGTGAGGATAACAACAGGTTGGAGGATGGTTGGTTCTCTCGACAGAGCTGCAGCACCTAGGATACTGGAGTCCTTTGGAACTTCTCTCCAAGCCAGAACGGAGAGACCCAGGTTGAGGGCAATCTGCTCAAAAGTCTGTTTAGATTGAGCAAGTGTCGACGAGTCGTTCTTGAAGAAGATGTTACCAATAGCGTACTGACCTTCCTGAGGGATCTGAACGCCGTGAATGTACTGGAACTCCTTGACGAAGAAGCGATGGCCGATGCCCATCAGGATACCTGCACCGTCACCGTTACCGTCGGAGGAGACAGCACCACGGTGGGTCATGTTGCATAGCAAGTAGCGTGCATCGGACACAGTCTTGTGCGACTTGTTACCCTTGATGTTGCAGACAAAGCCCACACCACATGCATCTTTTTCATACTCTGGGTCGTATAGCGCCTGCTTCACTGGGAGCGCGTTGGCCCATGAAGTGTTCTCTGGAGAGTCATCGTAGTCGTAGACGTGAGTGGCAGGGTAGACGCCGTCTTCGAACGTGTCAGGCTGTCGCAGTTCACTCATTTCTGGGGATACTGTTAGTTGTTCTGATCTGGTGGAGGTGGTGGTGATATGCCAACACGGCGGCTAGTTGTTGCCCCAGTATACAGTAACAAACAAAGCCTGTGTTGATTCGGAGAAAGACCTGTAGAGGGTAACAGAAGTAATATGCTACTCACTGTTTATCTGTGAGTACAACTGTGTGTGTGTATAATATTCACCAGTGTGTCTAGGCGGGGAGGGTTGGGCGATGGGCGGAGGGAGCCTGCTGGTTTTTATAGATTCGGCGGATGATACCAAAGTTTTCCTCTGCAGTGAGACAGCGGATGAGACCGGGGGGAATGCGGTAGGGAACAACAGTTATCTCCAATTCTCCTCTAAACGCCGGAAACGTGGGGTTATCCGAGAAGCAGATAAGCTGGTTAAAGTTTTGACACACAGGCCTACTAGCGTGGCTGTTGGAGTCGTTGTTGAGAGGCCCGCTTCGTTAGCGTGGGACGAGCCCTTGTATAGACATACTGCACGTCGAGAGCATCTGATGAGCTGCGATGCAAACATCAACACCATCAGCCAACACAAAAAATTGCATAAAACTATATAACTAAGCAGTAAGCAGAATGACCACTACTATTCCCATACCAGCAGTAGAGTCAAACATCTTATCACTACTCCCGGCCCCTATCTGCCCAGCTCAAATGATAAATCTACTAGGCTCACAGAGGGGTGAGGTCCCCTTGCACAGAAGGAGAACATCAGACAAGTGCGTCTGTGCGTGTCTCTACCGCCCCCTCCCGCGTCACAGCGACATGTCAGCAGCAGCGATAAGAGCGCGATAAGCCAATCAGAGCGCCAGGATTACTCAATCGGAGAAAGCGTCGCGAAGTGTCGCGAAAATGAGTTCATTGTGAGGGCAGAAATGGCTCGAAGAAGCAAGTTGTAACGGGTAACGGCCTCGGCGTTGGCGTTGCGGAAGCAGATTTCGAGATCGCTCTTGGCCACTCTTGGAAGTTGGGTCCAGAGATGATACTGATTGTTGTCGAATAGCACCTCTTACATATCGGACTTGTAACTACTAACTCCGTGTACTGTAGTCTGTGCTCTGGACTCTGGACTCTGTGGGGTGAAGTTTGAACGTTGTTTCGACAGCTTCAGCACTAAGATTCGAGATCCAATGACCACTTGTTGATCTTTCAGATTAGATTGGCGCATGGCTGAATCCTGTCAACATAGTCACGTCTCTCTCTTGAGAAGTTGAAAACCACACCATATATTAATCACTGCAAATCCTTCAAACGACAATCTGTCAGGCTCAATTATGCTGTGTCGCTCTGTCTGTAAACGACCCCGTTCTGACTCGGGTTGCAACTGGAAAGACTCGGCTCGCACACAAAAAAGCCCGCGTGGCGTAAAATAGGGATAGCATAGAATACGTCATCAAGAACAACACCCATGTGGGTTTGTGCCATCCTACATGCAGCCCTTAACCCAATCTCCCGAACCTGACAAGCTCTCCAACTCATGTCTACCCTGAACCACATCGTTCTCCTAGCCACTAAGAACGCAAAGATCTATGGTGCACACCTGGACATCTCACGCTAAGATCCTCTATGCCCGTTTGGGCGAAAGCCGCGCGGCAGTTAGACCACCACCAAATGTTCTTCCGTCGCAAGAGCTAGAAGTCTCGCCAGCAGAGAACGCAAAGCTCATCGGCTCGAAGGGCAAATTAACTGTTCCTGCAGGTTTTAGTCCTTATTGTTGTTGTGCCTCCCGTACCATCGCTGCTTATACCTCTGCTGCTAAGAAGATAACCACTTCCTTCATACCACGACGGCACCTGCCTTTATCTCCGTTACCCCATGCTAGTCACGTTTGAAGCAAGGAAGACAAAGCCATCGGGCTCACAGCCTAGTAGTTCAACTACTACTACTGCTGCTGCTTCTTCCATACTGTCTGCTGATAATATGGCTCCAGCTTCTACTGATATTGACGACAAGCCAATCATTCACAACTTGGACTCGAACCATCCTCCAGACTCAAAAGTGTTCCATTTCACCAAGAAGAAGCTCAAAGGAGGTTGTATCACTTGCAAAATCAGGAAGAAACGATGCACAGAGGAGAGACCAATATGTTTTGACTGTAAGAGACTTGGGAAAAACTGCGTGTGGGCCACAGAAAAGATGTCAAATGAGACAGTACGACAGTTGAAACGTAAAGTTGAAGAAGAGGAGAATAGAGCAAAGAAGAAGAAGTACGAGAAGACAGATTCAAAGAAGGCAAAACCCCATGCTAAAAAGAGTGGTAAAGTTGATGGACATCCTGCCCCAAATTACACTGATATGTCACATATTGATGAAGATGATGATGAAGCAAATCCACTTGATACCGAAGCACCATTCATGCGACAGACTCCAGTGTCCACAAACCTGTTACACTTCCCACAGAGAAACCAGCATTCTCCTAGTCCTCCACCATCGCACAACATTGCGCCACAAACAAAGCAACCACCATCACAACCGGCTTTTTCTCCAAGATGGGACAATCTGAACGATCATTTCGCAGAGTTCAATGCCTTCTTCGAGAGTAATCTAAGGAACAACATTGCAAAATATTCCGACAAGATTGAACCTTTGAACGATGATAATGATCATCATGAGAACAAGGATACTGGTTCGTCATCAATGCAACTCTTTAAAGGTTCATCACCGGGCACACTGATGTTTGATTCGCTACTTGCAGAATCACCTTCATTTGATGTTTTCAACATCCCAACTATCCCATCTCCACTTCCAACTCAAAGCATGCCATCAGGTGTAAATCTTGATCCAATGGGTGTCAAGTTGTTTGACTATTACAGAAACAGACTTGCTGGAATTATCTCGATTGTTCCACCTGCATCCAATTACTACAAGAAAGTCTTCCTCCCCATGGCGATGGTGAACCCTGGTGTGTTATTCGCTATCATGGCATGGTCTGGGTATCACATGGGTGGGACTTTTGAAAGAGAAGGTGCCAAATACATGGAGAAGGCACTCGACTATATCCACACTACACCGGTGAAGTCTGATAGTGATGCATTACAGCGGCTTGCTAACCTTCTCATTATGCTTGGAGCTGAGATTTGTAAAGGAGACGTGAGGAAATGGCCTGTTTTCTTACAATGGGGTGCAAAGATTATCAGAGATCGTGGTGGGTTGTACAAGTTTAACGCTGATAAGGAACAGCATTGGTTGATTTCGAGTTTTGCATATCATGACATATTGGCGAGTTCTACCAGTGAAAGAGGAACGTATTTCGCCGTGGAGGATTATGATAACTTCATTGTGAATTTTGGGTTTGGTGTTGATCCATTACAAGGTATTGTCAAGCCGTTGTTTAACATCATTGGAGAGATTTCAACGGTGGCAACTGAGACAAAGAGATTGTTGAAGATTTCGTCCAATTCGCTTGGTTATGGTATCATGAATGACGATGACGATGAGGGCAAAGACCATCATGATGATGGTGAGATTCCAGGGTTAGACACTCCAGATTCTATCAACTCTGAGAAAGGCCAGAAGATCACACGTTACTCTTCACTGATTACGATCATGCAGAAGGCCTCGACGTTGGAAGCCAAGATCAACAACGTCAGACCAAACTCGGAGGATTTGAAGGAGTTTACAGAGACAGAGCTTGAGTTACAATTGACACTTTTTGAATTGTTCCAATTGACTGCCAAGTTGCATTTACGCCAATGCGTTCTTAGACTCAACCCTTCGTCATTGGAAACACAATTCATCCTGTGTGAGCTTTTGAAGTGTCTTGATGTCGTTTTAAAATCCCCCGTTGAGTCTTCGTTATGCTTCCCGTTGTTCATTGCCGGTATGAACTGTACAACTAAGAAAGACAGACGTATGATGATTGAGAGATTCCAGGACCTGATTGAACGCTACAACTTTAAGAATTTGGAAAGGGCAAAGACGATCATGGAACAAGTGTGGTTCATTGACCCATCGGGCACGAGATGTGTTGATTGGTACGAAATCGTCAAGAGGCTTGGCTGGGATATCAGCTTCGCATGAAGTACTATGGGTTGGAAAGAAACGTGAAACGTGTTATGTACATATTTCTTGCTGATTAAACTTCCCACAGAAGGCAGGTAATAATAAATAATGATTGATGAATGCATGCAAAGTGATATGAAGTAAAATATTTCTAGCTCTGGTTGAGCTGCTTGTACTTGAGACGGCGCTCCTGACACTTTTGCATCACGTAGGCCATGCCCATGTTTGTCTTCTTGATGTTCTCCTGGAATCTGTTGTGTGACCACGCCTCGATTCTGTTCTTGATACCGAACCCTCTGAATCCCGAGCTGAACTTGACGTCAAACGATACTTTTGTCATTGTGTTGTCCTCGCTGGCCTTGTATGTTGTGTACTCCTCGATTCTAATGATCCTTGTATGGTCGAGGTTTCTCTGATATGCCTTCATCTCTCTCGTGACAGGGTCCAGCACTGTCTCTTCGACAATCCACGTGTGGTTGATTTTGCCAAGGAAAGGCTTGACCCACCGAGGGAGCTTCCCGAGCTTCTTGATGAGTCTTGTCGTGTGCAGCTTGCCATCGACGACCTTTCTGTCGAGGACGTCGACAGACTCAACATGAGAGGCGTAAGGGTTCGGGTACTTGTTGAAGAAGGCGAGCGTCGCAGTCTCAAACGTGAAGCTGTAATCCTGTGCTGTCTTGTACCAGAGAACCATTGTGCGTATCACCAGTATAGCAGTGTTACCAACCAGACTCTTCTTTTACAATAGAAGAACTTAGAAGAGAGCATCGCCTGTTGCCGGCTGCTGATTTTTGCCGTTTTTTCAGAGGCCGAAAATCTTTCGGCCGAAAAACCCTTAAGCCGGCGCACAGCGGGGAAAGCTGGAAAGCTTCCACAAAAAATGAGAAAGCCACAAAATGGTAACATCACTGTTCGATATCTACAACCAGTACACGTTCATATTCATTCGTCTAAATACCGTCATTGCAATGGGGCATACAGCACCTGTGTAACGTATTTTCTCTTGTATCTCACGACAGACGCAACAGACAGCGTGTTGTGCTTGATGCTCGTTGTCGCCAAATGGTTTAACACAACGTGGTTGGGAATCGGCAACGCACCGGAACTGTTGCTCTTGTCGGCATTAGAGTAGTTGTTCAGGATCACAGACTCCAGGTGTGGGGGCAATTGCGGCGGCGTCAACCACGACTGGTTCTGACTCTGGTTGTTGTCCAACGTCACATAGTACTGCTCCATCACCGACGGGTCTGTGAATATCGCAGGGATATCGCGGATGTATTGCAACTTTGGCGTCAAGGGTTGTATCTGGTGGAAACGTGAGTACCCACCACCCATGTCGTCATCGTCATTAGTGAGACCAAGATTGGAGTCCTTGTGTGTTGGTGGCTGAGCCTGTGGCTGCTGATCTGTCACGACTTGGTCCTGGACGACTTTCGACGAACCTGGAGACTCAATCTCAATGTAGTTGACAAAGTTGCCCATCTGATCTGTCGCCGTCGGAAGGTAGTCTGAGAATCTGAGTTCATTATCCACAATGAATCTGAAGCGGTGTGTACCTTCTGGGAGCCTCAAGTTGATCGAGAACTTGTCGTCAGACTCCTTGATAAGCTTGATCATCTTTCTCCAACCCGTGAAGGAACCGGTGATAAACACATTCTCACCACCTTGTGTCCATTGGATCTGTACAGGCACAGTGTTCTCCGTAGCACCAGACTCGGGAGCATTCGGGTCGATCTTCTCGATATGTGAGGACGAAGAGTCGTCAGTCATGTCTTGTGTAGGCGTTGGCGCCTCGTCACCGGCCTTAAACTTGTGTTTCTCAAACTCGGGATCGTCTGTGAGAATCAGCGTCGACCTGCGCCTTGGACGAGCAGGACGGTCGGGCATAGATTCAGAATCAATGTTCATCGCCGACGGCTCCGACGCCAGGTTGACTGCAGACTGGCCAGTACCAGACATGGTCACGTCCTGAGTCGACACAGAGTTCTCATTGTGCTGCGTGTAGGGTTCCTGTTCGCCAGTCCTCTTGATGCCATCGCTGATGTCATCGTTGTGCGACGCCATGACGTTGCTAGTCGTGTCCGTCGAGGAGATCGTGGCGGTCGTCTTGATAGCAGATGGGTCCAACGGGTTTAGCAGAGGGTGTTGGAGCGATGTTTGCGGAGAAAGCGTGCTTGTAGCAGCAGGTGTGGTTTCCTCCTTGACGGCAAGTGTTTGGTGTGGCTTCTGTTCTTCGAGCGAAGGCTGGTTTCCCATGTGTTACTGTAGCTGAACAAGAAGAAGTTCTTCTAGTGTTGTTGTATGACTCCTCTTGTTCCTTTGCAAAGTCGTCGTGCAGTGCTGGCTCGCGTGATTGTTCGGTGTCGGTGGCGTATGCGCTGCTCCTTTCCTCAAACCTCACACAGTAGCACTTATCTCCCAGCTGACTGGCTCTTTCTATTTCTCTTCTCTTGTACACTCCGCCACACCGTTGTTTTCCATTGACGTCGTGGCTTTCGGGGGGCATTTCACCGGCTGTTAAAAGAGTGGTGTGCGGGTGTTGGCTGGCTCGGTCAGGGCCACACACCCCGTCCATCGGCATCGCACAGTAAATTTGGATAAATGAGTTATATATATTTGTATTTAAAGAGATGGAAGGAGAAGACCACGTCAGAAGTTGCCAATGTCGGATAAGGAAGTGGGCACTGGCCCTTCGTCGGGCTCTGCCGCAAAGACAGACACCCAGGCTGCTTCTTCCGGAACCTCCACGACTGCTAAAGAGACACCTTCTTCCACTGCAAACGATGCTGCTACAAGTACAAAGGCAAAGGCTAAGAAGCCGGGATTCTCCAACCCTGCATTACGTGCTATGGGGATCCCAGCTATCCGTGTTCCCTCGCGCAACTGGCTCATCTTCTGGGCCGTTGTGTCCGCTGGTATTGGTGGGTACGTTTATGACCGGTACCAGATCAAGCAGATCCGCAAGAAGTGGATGCAGCGTGTCGAGCATCTAGCACAGGTGCCATTGCCACCGAATGTCACTGCGAGAAGAGTAACTGTCTACGTTGCCCCGCCACCGAGCGACTACCTCGATGAGAGTATGGCGGTGTTTAGGCGCTACATCAAGCCCGTGCTGAATGCCGGTGGTGTTGACTTTGAAATCAAGTCTGAAAACAGACAAGGTGTTATCCGCTCATTGGTCGCTGCAGATGTGAGATCGGTGCGTCGTGAATACTTGACTGAACAGGAGAAGCAAAAAGAGGAACAAGAGGCTAAGAAATGGCAAAACAGATTGAAGTCATGGTTCTCCAGATCGGAAACCGAGGTCAAGGACGAAGACAAGCCAGCACCTGTTGAGTTCAGTTACAAGATGCTGTTGGGGACTTATTACAAGAATGACAGTTGGAAGAATGCCGAGATCATTAGTGAGGATACGATGGTGAGTGACCCAACTGCGCAGGGAGGTGTCATTTGCATTGGAAGAGGTGCTTATAAAGAATACCTCGCTGGATTACACGAAGGTCTCTTGGGTCCATTGGAGAAGCCAGTTGATCACAACGAGTTTGAGCATCCTGAAAAGAGCCAGGGCGAACTTGTCGGTGTCCCAACGTCCAAAATTGTCCCACCAAAAGTGGAAAAACTTGATGATGCCGCCCCAGAGACCACAGCTTTGAATGTGGTGAATGAGTCTGTGCAAGAGACAACACCAGAATCTGTCGAAGTAGCTTCAGTAGATGCTGCTACAGTTGAGAGTGGTAGTGCTGTTGATGCAACCACTGAGGATCTTGAGAAGAACACCGAGAAGAAAGAGGAGACGGAAGAAGAGGAAACCGACGAGAATGGCCAAAAACAACTCCCAATCCCAAAGGCATTTATTTCTCCCGAGGAATATCCACAAGCGCAGTATGCGCCAGAGTTACCAGAGCAAGGATACGTCAAGGGTTCCAATGGCGTCACTGCAGTGTTCCAACAGCCATTGTTCGTTGTGCCGGTGTATCACCTCATTGGATTCTTGCAAACTCCCTGGAGAATCTACAGATTCTATAACCAGCGCAGGTATGCCGAGGAGTATGGCCGGTATGCCGTTGCCCTTGTTGAGAATGTTCGCTCGCGGTTCCAGCTTGACGACGTTGATTGGGCCAAAGAGGAGGAAAATGACTGGCCAAAGAAGTGGGTGGACAAAGGTCTAAAGAAGAACAGCGAGTGGACAAGGGAACTCGTGACTGATCCAAGAGTCTTGGAGAAGTTGTGGGTTTATGACGGGAATAAGATCGTTGATAGACCCGTGGAAAAAACCGTGGGCGCAAAGCCACTGGAAGAATCGGAGAAATAGGAACACCCACTTTGTGTACATAGAAGGAGAGATACGGAGCTATGAGCTATGTATGACGATAAACTTATTGCATGTTGACCTGATTTAGGGTGTACTGTACTCGAATCGCTGAACTTGCTTCGTTTTTGTGGCCATTCGTCCACAACACAGTGCTGGCACTCAAAGTCCTTCGAAGTGTCGATTGGGAGAGGTATGCGGGTACATTCTTCTGATACTCTGAGTGTCAATGCGTAATGATGAAGCAGTGTTAACCGTCATTCCCACCTGATATAAAAACGACTTGGGCTCGTAGCCAAGAGGTGGTGTCTGTGAATTGTTCCGTATTTATATGTGATCAAGAAGTATCCACAAAGTTGACGGAAGAAGCACCAAAGAGACGATGGAATAGAAAAGACTTAACCTTTCAACTATTCCTCTTTAGCTCGGTCTCTCATACACTTTTCCTGTTGCATAGACGCTTGCCCTTTGTATTGTTAGACTTCAGAAGGGACTGCCAAGAGAGGAGTTGTCGTAAGCATAGTCCTATTTGGGCGTGGACCCCGAAAGAGTCTTGAAACGGCTACAGCAAGTTCAAATGACCTACAACGTGACCAGTAATAGGCACCATTCACGTCCCTCTTTGAAAGTGACTGGTTATTGGATGGAGGTATATGGTTTGGGACTTGAGCAATTTTTGCCATCCCTGTTGTTTTACAATGATTGCTGTGAGTTGTGACTGCTTTAAAAGATGATAGCCAGAAACGCCGTATATCGCACGCAAACCCAGCCACTCTTCTTCCTCCCACAAAGGGAAGGAACACCGGGAAACATGATTTTGCTTGGAACACTCTGGAATCTTACAATCTGGAGAAAAGTACAGAAAGATGCTCTAATTCATGGTTATGTGTAATGCTTTGTAAGTTGTCTAGTAGTACAAGTCTGCACTGAACCCAGTTTGTGGACCAGGTTCTTTTTTGGGGGCAGAAAGCTCTTGGGGCAAGCGGATATTTCCAAGGCTGATTAAAAGTTGATTAAGATGGATGGTATCCATCAAGGATCATTGCTGGTCAAGAACTGAATGGTATGTTTGTATTTATTGTCCGCTGGTCCTGCTTGAGCGGACTGCTCTTGCTGTTGTTGTTGCTGCTGCTGCTGCTGCTCCGGAGTTGCTTTTGTATCCAATGAGGTTGTGGATGAGTGGGAATGCAGTGGTGATGAAGAAGAAGTGTGATTCAATGATGGGAGTAAAATATGGGACGAATATGCGAGCTCAGGGCTTGAATTTCGGCTGGTACCATAGGAGGAAATTGGGGAGTGGGAATCGCCATCGTGATTGTTGGTGTTGTTAGTGGTCCCGCTCGAGATTGTGGAAGTTGAGCAACGTCTTTGAGCCTCCATTTTCATGTTGAAACGGGATCTCTTGTTCTCATGGATCGATCTGACGTGTCTATTCAGCAAGTCAACACGTCCAAAGAATTTACCACAGCCCGGCGCAGTGCATTCGTACTCTTTCCTGTCCAAGTGGACGGACTTGATGTGTCTGTTCAACTGCCGCTGCTTTGTAAACCCGACAATCTTCCAAGGGCATTCATCATAAGTACAACGATAGGGACGTTTAATATCATTAGCATCAATATGGTCAAGCAGAGGACCGAATGTGGAGAAGCGTACTTTGCAATGAGAGCACATGTAGATGCCCTTTTTCGGTTTTGTTAACACTGTGTGAAGCACACGCTTGTCATGAGCCACTTGTACACGCAGCGGTACCCTTCCATCTGGGTAAGTTCTTGGGAAGTCTGGTGGAAGAAAGCCGAGTACTTTTGCCTCGGGCATCGCATAGCTCTGGTTAGGCTCAACACCGTTGAGTGCCATCTTGGATGTGTTGCCGAGTGTGATCTGGGAATAATAAGGGAGGAGCGAGCTTTAAAGCAGTGTTTAGAGCCGGGAGAATGCGTTTTGGGCAGAGAAAAAAGAGCTTGCTTGTGCAACAGAGAACGCTGGTGGAAATAGATCTGGCTTTGCAGAAGTCGTGATTACGGAATGAAGACGGTGCTAAAAAGACAATATGATCGTGGGGAGGACGGGCAGATGGGGCTGGTTTGCTCTCTCTCCCTGGTGGCGTGTACAGACAGACGGAGATGAGGCTGCTGATGGTGATGTCTGGGGGAGGGAGAAAGAGAGAGAGATATCAAGAGAGGTTGGCCAGCCCAAGTGCAAATTGTGAAGGGTCGAAATGGCCACTATGTGCGGGTGGACAGGCCGGAGATAAAGAAGATGAAGACGAAGAGGAAGACTGGGGGGAAAGGTGGGCGGGAAAGACCTATTCAAAGGCTACAGAGTGGTAAACGAAAAGGCAGAGGACAAGAGGGAAATTGTGTTTTTGAGGACTCTCTTTGTATCCAAACCAGTATTTTCGTCCGTATGTACGGACATGTTGGGCTCGTGCGTGAGATGTTTGTTGCCCGCAGCGAGCCGGCGAGCACCCGCGTCTGGGGTCTGGGGTCTGGGGGACTGCAAAGGGAGACTGAGGTGTGTGCACTGTGGATCATGGATCATGGTTCATGGCTCATAGCTCATAGGCTATTATAGCTCATGGCGTAGACTCGGAAGGGTCTCGTCTTGCGATGCGGTGTCGGCTCTCGTGGCCCGGGCTTCCGCTCGTTTCTGCTTCATGGCTATCTCCCGCTACAGCCTGCAGTTCTCTCCTGATAGCCACTTTCTCCTTTCCCTCTCCCGCCTAGCACGGCTTCAGCTCGGCCAAAGCGTGCTTCAACAAGCTGTGGTGGTTGGCAGATCGCAGACCGGTGGGGGCAGAATATGATGGCCACTGGGCGCTGGGCGCTGGGTCTAGCGCGTGTGTCCCTTTGTTTTGTGTATCTGTGTATGTGAGTCCTCGCCCTCATCCTCGGCCATCGATCGCATCATCGCATCGCATCGTTATCAACGCACGATCTTCTCCCTCCCTCTTCCTCCTTGGTAGACTCTTGCTGCTGCTGTGCTTTTTTTGCTGGCGGAAAAATTACGGTTTGCAAGCTGACGGCAGCTAGTGCGCGCTTGGCATATACGAAACCTAGCTGGACGGTAAGGAATACGAGGAGCCAACCTACACAGTCTCTTCTAATAATCCCGAACTGTGTGTGGTAGAAAGCAAGCCTTCTGGACAGACCCTTGCCTCCCACCAGCCCTGCCTGGCGCCTTTGGCCCGCAAATGAGGTGGGCGGGTCCCCACGTCCCCACGCCCTCACACACACTCTCAGAGATGCCCTCTCCGGTCCCCATTCCCAAAACAACCGTAGTTGCCCTCCCTCAGTAGATGTTGACGGCCGCCGAACCCCGTGCACGGCCCAGGAAGTGAAGGCGCGCCAGACCGGGACCGGAGAACGGGACTGGACAGCGGTGCGGACCAAAAGAGAGAGCGCAGCTAGTCCCGGGACCAGTCCGGAGCAGTGCAGACGAGGCCTCCACAGTCAAGGCCAGTAGCCAGTAGCCAGTAGCCAGTAGACCAGTCCAGAGATTGGAAGGGCCAGGACCCAGGGCTAAACCCGCCAAAGACGTGCAGCCTCCTATATCCGCAATCCGCACTTCTCCCAGCTTCCTCGCTGTGCTAAATGATCATGTAAAGATCGACACAATCGTATTTCCAGGTGCTAAATGTGTGTGTCTCTCCAATCTACACTGGTAAGCCATGCATGCTTTCCCACCCAGAGCGTGCTTCTCGTCTCAGACATCTGTCAACTCAACTCTCCAATGCACACATCATCACATGACCAATCACCGGCTCTGAATGCCCTGACCCGTCTGCACGTCAGTCTTGTGGCTCTCACCTCCATCAAGCCAACTCTGATCAAAGAGACATATAACTAGTTCTGGGCAAATGTCACTGTTGCTCTGACTGCGTCTAGCGGACACTTACTACCTACACCTGGAGCACGTCAAACAAGTCTATATTTTCTTTCCTGGTATTTGCTTTTTCCATCAAAAAGTCTCTCAGAAGCTCTGTAACGTCATTGACTGTGCCACTTCTGTGTCCTCCACCGCGTGTTTGAACTCGGCAAAGCTCAAACGTCCATCGCCGTCCACGTCATTCTCCATGATGGTGCGATCCACAATCTGCTGCAGTTGGTCCGCGTCGAGATTCTTCCCAACCATCATCTTCAGCACCAAAAACAATTCACCGTTCGAAATAAACCCATCCTTGTCCATGTCGTAGATCTCAAAGGCAAACCTCAGCTTGTCCTCCTTCTGCCCTTTCGTCGAGAAGATGCTCAGCCCGGTGATGAATTCCTGGAAGTCCACATCGCCGGAACCATCCTTGTCAAACGTCTCAATCAGTCTCGAGGCCAATGGGTTAGAGCCAACACCAGGAATAGACAAGAACTCCTCTTTCGATATCGTCCCGGAACTGTCCTTGTCGAGCTTCATGAACCGCTTGCGTAGCCGGTCAATCTCCTCAGAATCGACTACAAGGTCGTTAGAACCACGCCCGCGGCTTGCAAAGAAACAGAATACGCACAGTTTGTGCCCTCAGTAAGAGAATCTAGCAACTTGGAGGAATTGGCACCCATATTAGTCTTGTCTGTGTGATCTTATTGACCTTGCCCCTTCCATACAAAGAGATGAACATTTGGCTTTTTACTGCCAAAAAGACGCGAACCTGAAAGCAAAACAGTCGCGCTTTCTCATCTCATCTCTTTCTCTCTTTTCTATCTCTCTATCTCTCTATCTTTCCGTCTTATATCAGTCTGAGTCTCTGCTGAGGTTGATGATGGCTCTGCCGAGCATCAAGATCTTCTGTCCTTGTTCCGAGAAAGTCCCACTCGTCATACGAAACGAGCAAGAACTCCAATTGTCTGCGTTCCCCACAACGATCCACGACCATCACACGAGGCATCTTCTGTCAAACCTCAACTTCTGTGACGAGTGCCAGGCTGTGAAATGTCGCAAATGCATCGAATTGGAAGTTTCCAACAAGTTCTGTCCGAGATGTATGCATGATATGAAACCAGAGCACTCCTTCTGCTCGAGGAACTGCTTTGACTGTCCACTCTGTGCATCCAGCATCCAGATCTCGCAAAAGAGTGTAAAAGAAGGCGATGTCGTCGGGAAGGAATTTCATTTCAAGTGTACCATGTGTGCTTACACGTATGATACGCCCATTCTTGCGAAACCAAGGGCGTTATACAGAGTCGTAAGGGACAAAATCAACGAATTGAGTCCCGTGGCAATGTTCTCCGACTTGGAAAAATATTACATCCAAAGCAAACAGATCAGAGAAGGAACAATAGATATACCAAAGGCAATTGCCAGGGAGTGTGCTGAGATGAAGATCAAAGATTCTGAAATCCCAGAGTTTATCAGACGGTCGACAGTCAAGAAGTTTGATGTCGAATCCGACATTGCAGATGCTAAGCAGAGGTCCAATATGGCATCAAGTGATGAGACTATACATTACGATGAGGCTCTACGCCAGGCTAGCCCGCAATTCCCAAAATCATTGACATATCTTCCACTCTCGACGAGACTAAGGGCAAAGCATGCAAAGCGTTGTAAAGCATGTCGTAATTTACTCATGAAGCCCGACCATGATGCCGCATCGACAAAGTTCTACAAAGTCTCTAATGCCATTGATTTCCTACCTTCAATCACAGTTGTACACCATCCAACTCACAAGTTTGCACAGACGCCAGGCTCGACAGTGGAGTACATACTTTGCTTCAAGAACCCACTGGAGAAGGAAACAAGCGTGAGTCTCTCCTCCAGCTCGTCGTTTAAGGACTGCACGCCGCATCTCCCAGTGACAAGCTTCAAACTTGGAGCAAAGCCAGAAAACTCCACCAAGCTGGAAGTAATCGTCAAGAGCACACCATCGGTGGAACTGACGCGAGCTACAAAACTAGGCAGGATCGAGCTGATGTCCCGTGTGCCTCCCAACTACGAACAGGAGGGCACATGCGAGCGTGATGCAAACTACTGTGTCATACCAATGAAAGTTGGCATTGCAACGCATATGAAACAGGGAGACTCGGTATGCGTCCCTCTGCTCATGAGTGTCCGCTGCGAGGGATTTGCCTGCGGATATTGGATCGTGGCTGAACTAGGCGTCGTTGAGTGAACCCACTGGAAAGCAATAAATGAGAGAGTCCGTGATCTATCTTGTTTATTGAGCCGTAGATGGCGATAATTGCAAGAAGAACCGAGGTAAGGAGCACAATTGACGTAGAAGTGAGCAGCTTTTGAGGTGGTCTCGGGCCTCAGGCGTGAGCGAGGCTCCTGGTGGTGAAGACCCGGTCTAGGCTCTAGGCTCTAGGAAAGTCGCGGCGCGTCGCGATCAATCAAAGCTGAACGCGTTGTACGTTGTATACATAAACACCACTGCTGGACAGAACAGTATCGCCTCAACAAGAACTCCATTCTACAGAAACTGCTACTATGGATGCTGAAGCAGTGACGGAAACAACTATCCCGAAGACTACGCTCTCGAGGCTCTTCCAGACGGTCGTGTTCGACCACGAGGACACCCGCATCACAGACCAGGCACTCGAGCTTTCCGCTGAGTACCTAAGGATGTTCATCCGTGAAGCTGTTCTGAGGGCCAATGAAGCCCGTGAGGGAAGTGATAGGACTTCCACTGGTGTTGTCGGAACAGAGCCCGTTCGTGATGTTTTGGACTTGGCGCACTTGGAGGAGATTGCCGGCATGCTGGTTATGGACTTTTGACTCTACATCTCTAATGATTAATGAATTTTAAACTTTCTAGCTGTAATGGAATGAATATTTAGTGCTCCGTGTCCTTAGGATCGATCTTGAACACCTTATCTGGGTTCAACAATCTTCTAGGGTCCAAAGCGATCTTGATGCGTCTCATCATATTAATTGGCTCTTCACCGAGCTCTTCAAGCAAGTACTCACGCTTACCATACCCGACACCATGCTCACCAGTACATGTACCTTCTGCCTTGATAGCACGCTGAACCATGTTCTCCACAAGCTTGGAGGCAATGTCTCTCTGCTCTGGAGTGTAGAGCAAGAAGGCGTGGAAGTTACCATCACCGGCGTGGCCGACAAGTGTAGCCGTCAAACCAGAAGAAGCCATGTCTGCCTTTGTCTCAGAGAGAACTTGGGACAACTTGGAGATTGGCACTGCGACATCGGTAGTCCAAACTTGGATGTCTTTGTTTTTCTGCTTACCTTGGTTGATAGTCGACCAGAGAGCCATCTTTCTAGCAGACCACAATTCTTCAATCTCCTCGTGGTTTTTGGCAAACTCAAAGTTGGAAGAACCGTTCTCCTTAGAGATCTGATGGACTTCACGGATAAGCTCACGCAAGACGTTCTGGTTGTTAGCACCAATTTTGAAGAACAGAGTTGGTTTCTCAATCCAGTGACGTGTCGTCTCACCAGAGGCATTGACAACGGCCATCATCTTGTCATCAAGCAACTCGACGGCATTGACCTGAATACCACGCTGGACGATCTCAGCGACTGTCTTGGATGCCTCATCGATCTTGTTGAAGCTGACAACGGCGACGGTCTCCTCACGTGGCTTGACGTGGAGTTTCAAAGTGGCCTCAGTGACCACACCCAACGTACCTTCAGACCCAATGATGAGACCAGTCAAATTGTAACCTGCGGCACTTTTTCTTGGTCTGTTCTTGGTCTTGACGATGGTACCATCAGCCAACACGACGGTTAAACCGGCAACGTTCTCCTTCATAGTACCATAACGCGCAGCATTTGTACCTGAACAAGATGTACCGATCATACCACCAATCAATGCACCTGGACCTGGGTCTGGACCAAAGAGAAGTCCCTTGTCACCAAGATAGTCATGGAGATCTTCCCAACCGACACCAGGCTGGACGACAATGTCGAGATCTTCTGGGTGCAATTCAAGGATCTGATGCATGTTCTTAGCAAAATCAAGAGTGATGGAAGGTGTGCCTGTAGTAGCAATGTAGTGACCTTCTAAAGAGGTACCGCCCGAGAATGGGATGGTTGGGATGCGATACTGGTAGCACACCTTCATGATTTGACTAACCTGTTCAGTCGAGCTTGGGTAGACGATAAGATGTGGTTTCTGGTCATCACGGGCGTGGTGGGAGTTGAAGTAGGTGTCTGAGTGGTGGTCGAGCTCGGAGGCAGACGTGGCGATGTTTTCCTGGCCGACAATGGCAATGATGGCGGCCTTGGCCTTCTCAAAGTCCTCGAGTGTTCCGTAGACTGGCGATTCGAGGTCGTTGAGCTTTGTGGTACACGATTCAAAGGCATCCTTGGAATCGTCGTTCTGGATCAAGGACGAGCCGAGGGCAAGGGAGAGACCAGCAATACCAGCAAGACCGGCGATGCTCCTCCAGACGGCAGAACGGCCTGCGATGGCCCTCGTTGATGCAGCAGACGAGTGGATGAGACGCACTGGCTGTGCTCTGCGGGAGGCCTGTGAGATGGCACGCTGGATAACCCTCTGTCTAAGCATTGTGCTGGGAGCCTGAAGAGCAGATACACCTTGTTCCAGAAAGAGAAAGAAAAGAAGAATCGGGAGGGATGGTGGGGGCCGTTGGAGTATTTATGTGGCTAGTTGGCGATGCAGCCTATGGAGAAAGAAAAGGTGTCACTCTTTTAGCGCGCAGTTGTGTTCTGTGAGGGATCTGCCGCACTGCTGGCCGCTTAACTGCGGTGGGGGCCTCCCGCTTTGTGAGGGTGTGGGTGTGTGCGCAGTGCGTGGGGGTTTATCACTTCAGATCACATTGAGTCAATTCGCTGTGGGCCTTTATAAAGGCAGAGCTGGTGAATAGATAAAAGAGTCTCTGGAATGCCTCGCAGGGAGATATCCCGTGCAAATAGCGTAAGTAGAGAACGTGTCGATAGCTCTCTTAAGCACCGTCAAGAGCCTACAAACACGTTCATTGGCTCACCAGACACCACCACCCCACGCAAGCTCTCGCCGTTCCCCACGAATCGAGCACCACTCAAAGCCCAGATGCCCAGATACCAATCAATCATCTATCACTCATTACCCGGGCCAGCGGCACAAGCACCTTCCTCCTATGGCTAAACACTAAACACCCGTTATCCCCTGGTGTTATAGTAATACTGTTATACGTTATACTTGTTATAGGTAACGGGAGCTTCACATTATGAGTCCCTCTAGTCCCATTGAGTTTTCATCATTCTTTTTCCGTAGGGTGATGCACCACCGCTCCAACAGAAACACAGACAAAGAGAAGCCACAAGCATAGCGGTTCAAGAAGCGTTTAGTGATTGTGCTCTGCTGTGTGAGTCTGCGATGCTCTGCGACTCTGCGACTGCTTGCTTATTGCTGATCCTCAAATCGGTGAAGATCTAGGCCCTAGGCCACAAGCCACAAGCCACAAGCCACAAGTCCTTCCTCCCAAGTCTGACCAGTCCCAGTGTCCCAGTCCTGAGTCTAGCCTAGCTCGCAGTCCTAGTGTCCTAGTGTCCTAGTCCGTGCGCTAAAGATCTGCACTCACTTCAAGCAGCTTCCTGCCTGGTGGCTGGTGACCTCAAGAAGGGGCCACTTTATTTGTGTTTTCTGATATGAAAAGTACAAGAGAAGGACAATTTGAATCTATTCAGCAGTATTCTGTATTATACAACAATTTTCTGAAGACCACAATCATCTGAGTGAATACCGTTAAGGCGGCGGCTTGCTGGTGTTACCTCATCCTCTCTGCAGTTGATTACTAGAGGCAGAGCAACGGAGAACACGCAACGATTTACCTCTCTTCTATCCTTACTGCGTCGTCAAAGGCGTGTCATCAAAGCAGGGAACCAATATTTGCTTCCAAGATGCATCCTCAGAAGCAACAGTGCTGTAGCTTGGACTAGTGCCTTTCTAAGGCTTTCCCTTGTGTTCCGATATATCCAGTAAGTCCTTGATATATAGAGATTTCTTCATAAAGCACAGTAATGTTTCAAAAATATGGACATTAGCACATCTTTCTCCAATATCGCATACAAGAGGGAATATCCTGAATCGGATTTAAGAACGGCTGGGGTAGATGGTGACCTGATTAGCCTACCTTGTCTCAGACAGTCCACGTTTCCTGAAAGATCACTGGATTCGAAACGTCATATTATATTTTTTGATATTCGCCTTATGGTGGGTCATCATGCCAGCTCTTCACCGTATCAGGTAAACCATCGATCTTTGGGGGCAATTATATCTTTCACTCGAGGTATCATACACAATAGACCCCCGCAAAGGAAGGCTTCAGCCTCTTGAGCGAGGGAGATCTCGGGTAACGTGGTAAGGTATTACTGTGTCTAATGTGGTCTTGTATCCATGGACTATGGACCCCGTCACCCCGTCTATGAATGATTGCTATCGAGTATGTCTATCATCAACTCGTTGCTCGAACAGTCAGGAGATTTGGCATTGCCATCAGCATTTCTGTACTCCTACTGGAACAACCAAATGGCCTCTAGTAAATTCCTTAGATTAGTCAGTAAATAACACCACTTTATGGGAAGTGCATTCTGGGGTTTCATTGATACTCGCTTCCCAATGTAGAACGAAAAGTTACACCACTATATGCAATCACGCTATTGTTGTGACAGGCACACTATACACCTCTTGAATCCGTATACATGGCACGACCATCCGCATACACCTCAATGATCACCGTAGCATCAATTCTACTGTTTCATTCCATTGCAAAGATCCTCGCATTAATCTATTCAACTCACTGGAAGGGTCACTGACACGATCAGTCTGTTGGGACCCTGTGTTCCCATCCATATGCAAACTCCTAACAACATGTCATTTAACCAGCGCTCTAGAGTCTATAGTAGTATAGTACACCTAGAACACAGTCACCATTCTCAAATACGAAATAAGCCAGGTAAACATTCTTGGCAAATGTGGTGTGCTTTCCAAATATTCCAAGCCGTACAAGGCATTTCCCTAATAAGAAAAAAAAACATAGGTGTCAAAAACTGGGAATGTCTGGCATATGTCTTAATTCAAAATCTTAAAGGTAATATTCATCTAATGCTCTACGAGTGAGTTAATTAAGTGAATCGTATTAGTTATATGCTGATATCTATCAAGGTCATATTAGGGCTTTGATGAAGCGTGAGCAGTGTAGCGTAAAATGAATATCAATCAAATGAATAGACATCCACAGAAATTAAAAGGCAGAGCAGAGCTGGAACAATTTTTTTACCAGCAGAATTAAGGTATATCATATCAAGCTGGATTCAATTATTCAGCAGCTGGGGCAACTGGAGAAGCAGAACCAGATCTCTGCACAGGTGAAGTGGAACCAGATCTCTGGACAGCAGTGTCACCGGAAGCACGAGCAGAGGCAGCAGCCTTCTCGTTAGCTGGGGAAACCTCGAATTCCTCAGTGTACAAGCCAAGACGGTCCAAAGCGATGTCCTTGACAAAGTAGAAGAAGACGAATGGGAAGAAGCCAAAGGCACAGACATCCAAGACACCGTAGAAGACAGCTTCAGAGTCTGGCTGGATGACGTTACCACCCTCAGAAAGACCCCAGGCAATTGGGTAGATGAACCAAAGGAAGGTGAAGATGGATGTGAGCCAGATGAAGTAGGTGTGGACGTCCTTACCGACAGCCATGGCACACTTTCTACTGGTGGTGAACAAGTTGAAGGTGGTAGTAAGGTAACCGACAACACCGAAGACGTAGTAACCCCACTTGTAGGTGGAGTGGATGATGGAACCAACCAAGAAACCAACGACGAAGAGCTCAGTGAAGATGACGTTGAAGACAATCTGGAGAGCTGGTGTCTTGGACAAGAGACCCAAGTTGATGATGACCATGGCAAAGGCAACGAACCAACCAATGAACTTAGCGTAGAAGACCTGTCTGAAGCCTGGAACGGTTTCCTGGTCAGCAACAGTAACGTGGTTGAACTCAGCTCTCACTGGGGCCCAACCAAGATCGGAAGCGTAAGAGAAGTAGGCAATAGACATGGCATAAGTGGAGATGATGGTGGTAACGAAGAAGATTCTCTCGCCAACAGGCTTTCTGATCAACATGTAACCATGGAAGAGAAGAGAAGCCAAAAGGAAGACAGAGAAGGCAGCCCAAAGCCAGTCAGAACCGTCACTTGTGATGTGGAAGTCAGCTGCAGTTGGAGCGTTGATGGAAACGGCCTGATTACCGGCACGTTTCATAAGAATTCCCTCGATGACAGGCATTGCAAATATTAGCAGGTGTAGTTAGTAGTAAATGTGTACTATGCAACTATACAGATGAAGACAAAAAATTGAACCACTAGTGGGATGGTATGTGCCTCTTATATAATGCTCTGGGGGACACCATCCATGAGCTCCGGATCGCACGGGAGAGGGTTTTAGGTACTCGGTGATGCAGCGTTTGTTATTTTTTTCCTGATTATTTTCACTGGAAATGTACCATTACAGAGTGACCTGTATGTGTGTGTGTCTATGGGTTGAACTAATTAGTTGCAGATCCCTTGTATGTGGCTGTTTGTGGTGAGATGTGAACTGTATGCCGAAGCATCTGGAAGGAAAGGCTCAACCTCTTTTGCCGGCGTACTTCAAACACAGAAGGGCAAAACAAACACAAAAAGGGAAATTTGTACACAGAGAAATCAACACAGACACTAGCCAGCATGGACTGAAGGGCACCGAGAGCTCGAGACAACTCCTAATTCGAACCTAGTGTAAATACAATGGCATAGATGGCTCCGCTAGATGCGTCCTGGTGTCCGGGTGAAGCGTGGCGTTTGTCAAAAGCCCGACGCGAGCATGAGCTCATACTCGGAAAGAACGCAACACGGCACAGATGTTATTGTGTTGTCTGTGTTTTTTTTTTCTCTCATGGAGTGATCAAGCGACGATCTGGGGGTAGCACAGGTTCGACAGAGTTCTAGCACTTGTGCTTTTCTGTCCTGTTTGCAGGAGGGGACAGACGGTATCGTCCGATGCGGGAGGCTGTCATGCCTCGCAGACGGCCCTACATTCCCGTAGTAGTACGAGACACTGAGAACAACGAGCGTGAATTTTCTGCTGCTAAGGAATTAGTGGCCAGACATCTCCACGGCAATAAGTAACCGTTAAAGGCCAAGAAATTTGTGCCAAACTCAAACACAAAGTAACAATCGAAGACCGTTGCCGGCCAAGAGTGTCCGGTGGTGGGAGGTGAAGTGACTGGTTCACTACTACAGTTACCTGATACAATCTGCACCATGGGCACACATTATTTGCAGAGCCGATATAACCAGTGCTGTAGTCCATTTGCCTATATGGGATGTATCCCACTTTTTCCCTCCTGTCATGGGCTCCAGAGTCCAGCCCTCCAGCCGCTTGTGTGCGTCTTTTTTTTTTCTGGGGATCGGTTCAATTGCGCCACATCCATTGAGCGATGAGGAACACCCGGTTGCCGACTTTAGCACGTCGTGCTGCTAACTACTCGGCTAGTGCAAAAAGAAAAGGAAAATAACATCCCAGACCAACTTCGGAGTTGGCCTCTTTCTTGGAAATGAGAGGCATATTTCCCAAGATGATACATTTGGTTTTTGCCAGAGACGAAAAGACCCAATGTGATGATGTCTTGATAGTCTCAAGCACTTTTGACAGGTTTTGACGCGAAGGCCAAGGCCCAATTGGCACAAAGTGTGACTTTGCAAGTTTTTAGTTTCAATGGCGGAATTCCGAAACGCGCAAAAGCAAACCAAAAGCTCGAGACGAGACAGATCTTGTCCAGTTTGAAAGAGATATACCGTTACCACAAGGAGAGACAGGTTTGCGAAAGAATCCTCCGCAGAGTCCAAGTGTGATACTTCCAAGATGAGCAGTCCAACAACTCTTCCCCCATCTCCAGAACTCATCTCTAGGCTGTTCGGTAATCTCCGTTTCTTGCTACTGCCCAACAACAGAGCAGGTGTCACTAGAATACGCTCACAACTTGCTAGAGACCACGGTGCTGCTATCAATCAAAAGTTTGTTCCACAGGGGAAGCATTCGGCTACTACACACATCCTAATTGACGATACCGTGCTTTCCTCCCCACAACTTGCCTGGAAGAAACTAAAAGAGGCAGGTTTCCCAGAGAATCAAAAGACGGAATTGCTCTCCGACGGTGGGATCCCCGTCTTGAGCCAGAAATGGATGTCCGATTCCGTCGAAAAGAGTCAATTGCAAGATTACAATGACTATGTCATTGACGTTGTCAACTTGCCAACACCATCACCAAAGCAAAGGAAACGAACGGCTGAGTCACCACCACCAGGTGAACCAGCCACCAAGTCACAGCTTCTCGAGCAATATAGCAGCCTTGAGATTGTCAAGAACAATCCCAATTGGAAGGCAATTCATCTGTTAAGTGAGATGGCAAAGGAGCGTGAGATTGAAGGTGAGGTGTTCAAAGTGAAGGCTTACAAGACTGCAGTCGATACACTCGAGAGAACAAAGACGCATATCACGAAGTATGACCAAGCGATAAAACTCCCCGGTGTTGGGTCCGCAATTGCAAAGAAGATTTGTGAGATTGCTGAAACTGATGATTTGCAAGTGTTGAGGAAACTTCAACAGTCAGAGGAGTTGAAGACATTGAAACTCTTTAAAGGGATTTACGGGGTTGGTGACAACTTTGCACGCACTTGGATGAAGGAAGGTGCAAAGACCCTTGATGACATTCGGAAAAGAAGTGATCTTAGTACGAATCAGAAACTTGGGTTGAAATATTATGATGATTGGAATGAGAAAATACCCAGAAAGGAGTGTACAATTCACAATGAGTACGTTACCAAGCTCTTCCACGAGGTTGATCCAAAGATACAGATTACCATTGGTGGGAGCTACAGACGTGGTGCTAAATTGTGTGGAGATATAGATTTCATCGTTACAAAACCAGATGCTGATTTCGAAGAACTTAGTGAAACCTTAAAGAAATTCCTGGTGGAGATCAAAGACAATGGGTATTGGCAGTGTGCATTGACACTATCCAATTCTACAAAATGGTTTGGAGGGTGTGCACTACCGGAAGACTTGAATGCAAAAGCCACTGGAGAAACACATAAAGGCAAGTGTCGTCGTGTTGACTTTCTTCTCGTCCCTTGGAAGGAGATTGGAGCCGCTTTGATTTATTTCACAGGCAATAACGAGTTCAACAAGAGGATCCGTCAACGTGCAAGCAAGCGTGGAATGACATTGAGTGGACAGGGACTGTTCAAAGTGGAGAAAGACGCAGAGGGGAAAGTTATAAATCAAGAGCTAGTGGAATCTTTTAGTGAGAAGCGCATTTTCGATCTCTTGGGTGTTGATTGGCTTGAACCGAAGGACCGCAATATCGGCGATGACACGTCTACTCTATAGATTATCATTAAGAAACAAAACATCAATTGAGGTTATAGGTTAGAACTACCTGTGGATAGTCATTTGTTAGACAAGTAGGTGACACCTGGGAGTTCCTTACCTTCGAGCAACTCGAGGGATGCACCACCACCAGTGGAGACGTGCGAAAGCTTGTCAGCGACACCGAACTTCTTTGCAACGGTAGCAGTGTCACCACCACCAATGATGACGGTGTTACCGGCCTCAGCGGACTTGACGGCGGCATCGAGAAGGGACTTGGTACCAGCGGCAAAGTTGTCAAACTCAAAGACACCTGGTGGACCGTTCCAGACAATGGTCTTGGCCTTAGCGACGGCATCGGCGAACAACTTACGGGACTTCTCACCATTGTCAAGACCCTGGAGGTCATCTGGGATACCTTCCTCGGCGGTAGCGTAACCAACCTTGGCGTCAGCAGAGAAGGAGTCTGCAGTGGTGAAGTCGACTGGGAGAACGATCTCGACATTGTTGGCCTTGGCCTTCTCCATGAGCTTTGGAACGAGCTTAGCGCCCTCTTCGTCGTAGATGGACTTACCGATCTTGGTACCGTTGAGCACCTTGTTGAAAGTGAAGGCCATACCACCACCAATGATGAGGATGTCAACCTTGTCGAGCAAGTTGTCAATCAACTGGATCTTGTCGGAGACCTTGGCACCACCGAGGATGGCGAGGAATGGTCTCTCTGGGTTCTCGAGGGCCTTGGCAAAGTATGTGAGCTCCTTGGCCATCAAGAAACCGGCAGCTCTCTGTGGGAGGTCGAATCCAACCATGGAAGAGTGTGCTCTGTGGGCAGTACCAAAGGCGTCGTTGACGTAGACGTCGGCAAGAGCGGTGAGCTGCTCTCTAAACTTCTGGACATCCTCCTTGGAGGCCTTGACCTTACCTTCAGGGGTCTTCTTGGAGCCTTCCTCCTCAATGTGGAAACGCAAGTTCTCCAAGAGGAACACCTGGCCGTCCTTGGCGGAGTTGACGGCGGACTCAACAGCCTCGCCGACACAGTCGTTCAAGAAGGTGACAGGCTGGCCCAAGAGCTTCTGGAGCTCGTCGGCAACTGGCTTGAGGGAGTATTTCTCGTTCTTCTCGCCGTTTGGTCTGCCCAAGTGCGAGGCCAAGATGACAGCCTTTGGCTTGTGCTCCAAGACGTACTTGATGGTTGGGAGAGCAGCAACGATTCTCTGGTTGTTGGTGATGGTCTTGCCGTCCAATGGGACGTTGAAGTCGACACGGATGAAGACACGCTTGCCCTCGATGGAGAGGTCGGTGACGGAGAGTTTGTTGGAAAGAGACATCTTTTCGCCGCAAGTGTTAGTACTCGGTTGAAACGAATTGCCAGCACACATAGGCAACGGCTACCACCACCACCGCCCGGTGTGTGTGTGTGTGGATCGAGAGCCCAGTGGCTACCCAATTGAGAGGCATTGAGCCTCCAAAGCACCTCGCACTCACTCTTCGAATAAGTATTAAAGCTGTTTGCCTAATGGTGGACCGAGAGTTGGCGTGCAAAAGCTCTCCTGATTCGCCCGGGGCTGCCCTTTTATAAGCTGCCTTCCTGGTGTATTGGGTGATGGCGCTCCTTCGCCGGGGGGCACTTCCCCCCTCGGATCTCACACAGCGGTTTGTTCCTTGCGCTTCTAGTAAAACTGGTAAACTGTGTGGAACAGTTGCGACTTCCGAGGGTTACCCGTGGTCTTTCATCCTCACGTGCCGTTGCCGGCTTCTAAAGAGTCACCTGGAAGCCGTCACATGTTGGGTTCTGTCACATGGATGGGTGTTGGTGATTGGCTCTATGTTGTCCAGTAATGTCTTGACTCTTGAGTTTGTTTTTGGAAGGGAACCCCAAGCGATCTCGTTGTGGGTGGCCCCCGGCTCGGACCCAAGGAGAACGGGAGATGCCTCTTTCCGGACGATCCATGTTATAAGAATGGATATGAGAGCGTTTGATCAGTGGTGTGAACAGTAGCTGTGGTGGAACTGGTGGTTGTAAGTGTACTTCAAATGAAGAGTAAATCACAGTGATGGCTAAAATGTACTCTCTGTCTCCATCTTTGTGTCATCTCGTAAATTAGAACATCTGCAGGTGGAAGGAAGAAAGCCTTGAGATCAAATGGCATGCCTATTACAGCCAGAGATGCGAACCCAGAAGATAATTAAGACCAATTGCCACTGCCCTGTCAGATCTTGAGGACCAATACCCGGTCCTATTGGACTCTTTTATCAACAATGTGGATACCGGCGAGAGTTACAACTTCAGCGGGGCCATATGCAGTATTATTAGAACCATTAGCACAATAGATTGTAATCACACATTGGTTGAAATGTTGTGACGCCATTGTCAAAGCAAAAAGGTGACGGAAGACGGAATTGCTTTGTGTTGCCTAAATAGGAAGCCAATCGCGCGCCATGATCCCATCTCTCTCATCTCATCATCTCACCTATACATTAATCTGATCAGAAGCACAGCTAGAGAGGCTTTTGAGACCTTGAGTGGTGTTAGTATACAATCTTGTACGGTAGCTCAAATGAATATCCGTTGTATATCTTCCTTTTGGTACAATAAAAACACTAGAGAATTGAGGATCTCAAACTAATTAACAGTTGGTCTATTTATAAAATGAAAGAGAAAGAGCTACATTTCAGGGTGCTTAGTTCATATTAATCTTTATTTGCCTGTGGCGTATTGACCCCATGCGTTCACAATCTCTTGATAGATCTTTGGTCCTGACTTGAAAGTGCATGGGGGCGCAATCTAATCACTAACACATCTCGTATCTCGTACAGTTCCATCCTTAACAACTAGAGACTAATCAGCGTTCTTTAACCACAATATCCCTCCAATTGGTTCTCGATCTGCACACAGATCCACCCTTGATAACACAACTGCCAAGTCGAAACGAAGTTAGTCCGCTCGTGGTGATTGTTCAACTCCGCCGCCGACATTTGTAGAAAACAGAAGTCGTTTCCCGCGGAGATTCTACCACCTTTTGGGAAGCGATGGGCTTGTATCGATTTTGAGGAACATGCACAGGAAAAGTATATCACCAGACACTTTCCTGGATTATCTTGTGATGATCTCCCATGATTAATACTGTAGTGTATCATCATCTCTTCTCCAATGCATCTTGAGAACATTATTAGCTCTCACAAGGACCCGGAGTCCCTGGACCGTGCTGGTAATAATGAGCAGGACATGCTCGAGAACCTCGGTTACAAACAGGAGTTGAAGCGGTCCTATTCCACACTAGCACTCGCTGCTTACGGTATCTATGTGCTGACTCCCCCAACAGCTATCATGAATACCCTCACAACGCCTCTGGTTACCGGTGGCGCTCAGGCGCTCGTTTGGGGGTATATCATCGTCTCCATCTTCACTATCATGGTGGCACTTTCTATGGCTGAGATCGCTGCTGTCTACCCAGTCGCTGGTGGTCCTCTCTCTTGGGCATACCAACTCGGTAAGAGTAAAAGAACCAAGATTCTATCTTCATGGTATACCGGCTATTTCAATATCTTTGCTCAAATTGCATTTGCAGCTTCTGCTTCTTTCCAAGGTGTGGTGCAAATCTTGTCTGCTGCTACATTACAACATCCATCCTACATCCCAGAGTCATATCACTATGTGCTTGTAACAATTGGATTCATCATCCTATTCACTTTCACAAATATATTCATGAACAAGTACTATGCTCAGGAAACAAAAGCTATTGTTGTCATCAACGTCGGTTCTGTTATTGCAGTCATGGTTGTCCTCTTGGCAAAGACACCAGATAGAAACGGTGGTAAATTCATCTTCACCGATTACAATAACCAAACTGGATTCTCATCTCATGGGTACGTCTTCATATTGGGTCTCCTTCAGTCTGCTTACACCTTCACAGGTTACGATTCTGTGACTCATTTGTCAGAGGAGGCAGAGACCGGTGTCAACATCATCCCAAGAGCAATCATGGTTGTCATCATCAGTTCAATTCTCTATGGATTCATGTTTGTCATTGCATTGTGCTCTACACTTAAGGACATTCCAGGACTGGTCAACTCTTCAACAGGTTCTGCTTTTACACAACTTGTATATGACAAAGTTGGAAGTATACCTGCAACTGTTCTTCTCATTCTGTTGCCTGCATTTGGTGCACTATTTGCTGCTGAAGGAATGACAATGTCAAACTCTAGAACCATATATTCCTTTGCTCGTGATGGTGCATTCATCTTCCCAAAGTTTTTCTCTAAAGTTTCAGACAAATGGGGTGTCCCAATTCCAGCACTCCTCTTCTCTTGTGTTATCCAAATCATCATCATTGTTCTCTACCTATCCTCTGATGTTGTCTTCAACACCATCCTATCTCTTACAACTATTGGTCATGAACTTGCTTATATGATTCCAATTGTTCTCATGCTGTTTGGTGGTCGTTCTAGAATGCCGGCAAATAGAGCATGGAACCTGGGCAAAACTGGAGTTTTCCTAAACATACTCTCCATTCTCTGGCTATGCTTCATTTCTATCACTTCGATGTTCCCAACAGTGCATCCAACCAACGCGGGAAACATGAACTACACCGTTGTCATCATCTTTATTGTCATTGCATATGCTACTGCCTGCTGGTTCATCCAAGGTCGCAAAACTTACAAAGGCCCAGGTGAAGTCATCCACCATGGGGATCATTATGATGCACAAGTCATTGACGGGTGTTCCAATTCTGCAGATGATATCATGCTTACAGATATCAATCTCTCGGAAAAGAAACAATTTGACAAGGAGTCACTTTGAATTGGAAAACTGTATAATGGTTTAGATTTTTTTGTATTTGTTAGCAATGTGATTAATTATTAATTTATGTCCATAGTAAAAGTAGGCTGCCCTGAAAGGTGGAGGCACAGTTGGTTATGCTGGAATAGACGCTAGGACAAGCAAGGAAAAGTCATTCCAGATCTACCCCACAATTTTGCATATACTCGAATGCCGGATTATTTGTATTAAGTAATCCGGAAATACTTTGGTGGAGTGTAATTGATTTCCATGGGCAGATGAGTGATCCCGCCGCGCAATATCTTTCCGCATTTGGACAAAGCGATCTAACAATTCCTGCTCTGTGAGTGATGTTCGGCATCTGCGTCTCTACCAAAAGAACAGGAAAGTGTTGGAAAGTTCATTACAAGGATGGTAAAGAGGCTATTATAAAGTCGGATCATGCCGCCATCGATTCAGGATGATGATGAACATCCCATCTCGATCAGCTTTGAAACCACACACAATGAGCCCACTTGATACCATTTCAAGTAAGCTATCCAGCATAGATCCGGAATCCCGGTATAATGTCTCAAATGAACAAGAGATGCTTGAGAGGCTTGGCTACAAGCAGGAGTTCAAGCGATCTCATACTATTTTATCACTTGCTGCTTTCGGTGTTGTGCTACTTACCCCACCGACTGCCATCATGAACACACTAACGACTCCTCTCCAAACTGGTGGGTCACAGGCACTCGTATGGGGGTATATAATTGTTGCAATATTCACATTTATGGTGGCTCTTTCAATGGCTGAGATTGCTGCTGTGTATCCAGTTGCTGGTGGTCCTCTCTCTTGGGCATACCAGTTGGCTAAAACAAAGAGGCTCAAGATTTTAGCGTCGTGGTATACTGGTTACTTCAATATTTTCGCCCAAATTGCATTTGCAGCATCTGCTGCTTTCCAAGGTGTTGTTATGATCATCTCAGCTGCAGCACTTTCGCATTCGAATTACGTTACACACCGTTATCACTACGTTTTAGTCACGATTGGATTCATTTGTTTGTTCACTGCTACGAACATCTTCTTGAACAAGTACTATTCTCAATCGACAAAAGCACTATTCATTTACAACGTTTGCTGTGTTTTGTCAATCATTATCACATTGCTAGTAACGACTCCTTCAAGAAGAAATGCAAAGTTTATCTTTACAGACTACTCAAACATGACTGGATTCTCATCCCATGGATACGTCTTCATCTTGGGTCTACTACAGTCTGCATACACTTTCAGTGGGTATGATGCAGTTACACATTTAGCAGAGGAAGCCGAGACTGGGACAAATATCATTCCAAAGGCTCTTATGATTGTGGTTACAACTGCAATTCTTTATGGGTTCATATTCGTCATGGTAGTTTGTTCCGTGATTCATGACATACCAGGGCTAGTTGAGTCCAGCACAGGATCAGCATTCACACAGTTAGTATACAATAACACTGGAAGTATAGCAGGGACATGTGTGCTTATCTTACTTCCAGCTCTCGGTGCGTTATTTGCAGCTGAGGCCATGACGTTGTCAAACTCGAGAACCATTTACTCATTTGCCCGTGATGGTGCTTTCATCTTCCCAAGATTCTTCTCTAAAGTCTCAGATAGATGGGGAGTTCCAATCCCTGCACTCATATTTTCTTGTATTGTACAATGCATTATCATTGTTCTCTACTTGTCCTCAGACGTTGTCTTCAACACCATTTTGTCCCTAACGACGCTTGGTCACGAGTTGGCATACATGGTGCCTATTATACTTATGCTCTTTGGTGGACGCTCTCGCATGCCAGCTGATAGACCTTGGAATTTGGGCAAATTTGGTATTTTAATTAATGGGATTTCGATCATTTGGCTGATATTTGTCTCCATTACCATGTTATTCCCAACCGTGTACCCAGTTACTGCTGGCAACATGAACTACACCGTTGTGATCATGTTCATCGTCATTGCATATGCAACGATTTGTTGGTTTGTACAAGGAAAGAAAACATATCAAGGTCCAGGTGAGGTCCTTGATCATGAAGCCATTGAACTTGATGGCCGTGAGGATCCCGACAAGGTAGGCCCAAGTTCCTTTGTGACCTCAAAACCGTCCGAGACGAAGGTCGAATACGCCTCCTAGCTACAACTGATAATACTATCTAATAACACAGTTTAAAGCTGAAAGTCTATATGAGAACACATTTGTGGTCCTGTATTCGGGTTTGTGTAGAATAAATAGGAGCTCAACCATTGGACCAATGGAAGCAGCAGCAGCATCGGGCATAGTGATAGCCCTTTGTGTAATAAATAATAAATAAGGGACACTCAACAAGACTCCCGAAATAAATAGGTGAAATAAATAACAACAGAATTATGCAAATAAATATCACTTTGAAGGGTCGTTTTTCTGGTATCCGTAGAATCCATGCACTCTTCCTTGGTCATCCATCATCTGCATGTATCTCTCGGCCAAGTCACGGCAGTCTTCAAAGTGGTTGACGCCTTTCTGCTTGTAGCACTTTTCCAGTGCGTGACGGCATACTTTCAAGGCCTGGATGCGGATCCATTGCTCTCTGACCATCGACTCCTGTGCTTTGCGGAGGTCAGCGTAGTTGGCGTAGTCAATGTCCTCAAAGGAGACGAGCTCGTTTCTGGCGTCTGCAATAAAAGGTTAGTATAGATATAGCACGGCGAGATGTACAAACACATACGTGACATGACGAGTAGTACAGTTGTTGAGACCGTAACACCGTTGCAAGCTCTACCGATGGTTCTGTCCAATTGCACTTGTTGATTAGCAGAGTAAGCAGAAACCGATTTCGCGGCAACACCCGGACACCGAAAAGAGTATTGGTTTGTGCAACATCATGCTGTTTTTCAACCTCGGTATAACCTTTAGGCTATAAGAGGACATTTGAATGGGCAGTGCTCTATTAACCATTATGTTGAGGAATTGGTGCTATTTATGTGTAGTGTAATGCCTAGAAGATACGATTCTCTCGATTTCCCTAAAAAAGAAGGTCACACTGCCAGTGAATCCGGAGGGCTTCCCAATGCGGAAGTATCGATGCAAAGTGAAAAACAACGCAGGCCGGCATGGCAACATTTATGGTCAAAACGTCACCCGAGACGCCAATTCCCACAGGTTAAAAAAAGATACACACGATTCCCAGTGCTTCTCCACCTTTGCCCCTGAGTCGTCCATCAGTGTTACCCAGTTATCGTAAGGTATGACGGCGTCTCAATCGGTGCTGACGCTCAACTGTCGAGCCATTTCGGTAGCACACACCCTATGTGCAGCTAGTGCGTTCATTGCGGCGTTGATCTGTGGATGGACACTCCATTACGAGAAGATCGTACAGAACAGTTACCACGGGTATCCCGATGAGTGGTTCCCCTCTGTGAGTGCCACCATTGGTGATCGGTACCCTGAGCGCTCCATTTTCCAAATTCTCATTGCGCTCACCTCGGGTCCACGGTTCTTGTTGCTTATAGCATCATACTTGCGGTACGTTGGGGCTTCGGGAACGAAGAAGACGACGATTGGAGTTATTTGTGGTGTGGTGAGAACGGTCACTTGTGGTGGATGGGTTTACATCACCTCGACTGATGATCATGATGCTCATGACGTGTTCATGATTTCATACATTGTGCTGACGATCCCATGGGAGTGGTTTGTGATCACTTCCACACCTAAGCGAACAAGTTTGAGAAAGTGTAGAACCGTCACTTGCCTTGCCTTCTTTGGAACACTCGTGCCGTTAATTTACTGGTTTATCCAGCACAAGGTTGAGCGCAGACCAGGTGCTTATTCGATCTATGCCTATTTTGAATGGTCGTTGATCATTCTGGACATTGCGTTTGATGCATGGACATATGTTGATTTTGCCGATATGACACTTAGGGTCGAAGGTACAAAGTTTGATTTTAAAGTCATGGAGACGAGTATGACTAGTGAACTTGCTGAGGCCAAGCTTAAACCAAAATCACGCGATGACATTACGCTGTTAGAGATCATTGTCAACACTACGAATTCGTTCATTTTTTGGTCGATTGTGACTTCGTTACCGCTTGTGATTTGGTATTTCCCATTGTGGAACATGGGTATCTCTGGGTTTGAAGTGTCTCTTTTATCTCCAATACTTGCTGTTCTTTTGTTAATCCCACCTTTGAAGCAACTGTTTACAAAGTTCCCTCAAATCCCAAGAGTTCTTGCCGTGATATTCGGTGTTGGATCATATTTGATTGAGTCTCCAGATTATAGGCTTGGTTCCATTGGTGTTGGATCGGTATTCAATTTCATTGCATTTGCCAATGAAGTTGACACTTATTCCTTTGACACTGTTCGTGGTAGATACTTCTTCACGTGTTTCACACTTGGTCTTATTGCCACCTCTGTGGCGAAATTCTCACTGTGGACGAACAATCCAATATGGCCAATCATGCATTCTGAGAATGGTGGATGGAACGTGACTGGTATTATCGTTGGGTTGGTATCTGCCTTATTAACACCAAGACCAAAGGCTAAGGTCTCTTCCACTTCTAACTCCAACCCATCATTTATCTTGACAGGTATTGGTCTCGGTGCACTTATTTTCTGTTTGCATGCGATGCTTACGGACTCTTCAACGATGATCACATGGTTATGGGAAGGTTATCCAATCCGCGGTCCAATGCCCGTTCCACATGGTGCAATCACGATCCTAGCAGCTCTATTCGGTGCATACTTGGGGTTGACAAACACAAGGTTAAACAATAGGGTCAATTTGTCCCTAGGTGTTGTCTCCGCTGCAGTGTTGTATCTATTTAGAGGATGGATTGGATTTGCCGGTGTTTTAGGATATGCCGTTTTCCTCACTACATCTGTCCCATTTATCTTGAACGAATCTGCCAAATTCCATCCTGGTTCAGTGTTTACCGTTGCAGCATTTACACATGTTGTGTTACAACTAATGAGTGTATGGGTTGTTGCATATGCGTTTGTTCCTGCTGGATGGTTACTTCGTGAAAGAAGTGATATTGTTCTTGGAACGTCTACTTTGTTATTGGCATTTGCCTTGAACAATTACCAATCGCAAAAAAGCATCGATCTGAATGTATCATATGCCCTGGGGAGGATTAAACAGGTTATTTTCACACTCGGTGCGTTATCATTACTAATTGCATACTTGAGATTCCCCGTTTCAGACCCTGTTCCATACCATCCTGGTTCCAAGTTGTTCACTGCTGGTATTTGGACGATTCATTTCGGGCTTGATAATGACATGTGGGCTTCTGAAGGCCGGATGAGGGATCTAATCCGTGATTTGGAACTGGACGTTGTTGGACTATTAGAGAGTGATACACAACGAATCATCATGGGGAACCGTGATTTGACACAACAGTTGGCTGAGGAGCTTAACATGTATGCTGATTTCGGGCCAGGTCCAAACAAGCACACATGGGGCGCAGCACTGTTGTCCAAGTTCCCTATTTTGAATTCTACGCACCATTTGCTTCCCTCTCCTGTTGGTGAGCTTGCGCCTGCAATTCACGCGACGCTTGATGTCTATGGCGAGCTTGTTGACGTTGTTGTGTTCCACAGTGGACAAGAGGAGGATGTTGAGGATAGACTACTACAGTCTTTGGGTGTACGTGACATCATGGGTTCGAGTGATCGTCCGATGGTGTTGCTGAGTTATCTCGTGACGAAACCGTTGGAAGGTAACTACAATCACTATGTCTCAAAAGAGAGTGGTATGCATGACGTTGATGCGTCGGACTGGGACAGGTGGTGTGAGTACATTCTCTACAAGCACTTGAAGCGTACGGGCTACGCACGTATCTCTAGAGGCACGATCACGGACACAGAAGTACAGGCGGCCAAGTTTGTTGTTGGCAGTTCTGAAAGAGATGGCTATTCACAAGAACGGGTCGAAGAGGGAGCCGTTCCTGAAGATATGCGGTTCCCGTCTATCTTTTACGGAGATGGTGTCAGGGGCCACCGGTTCCACGTGTTTGACGAGCCGCGGTACTACAGTTAGAACAGCACAATGCATTGATTGTTTGAATCGTTGTAGAGATTGATTATTAGGGCTCGGCGCGCGGGTCTGGTCGCGAAAGCGGGTGTCCGCAGACCCGCCTAGCGGGTCTGGGGCCGGCGGGTCCGGGTCTCGAAGGTGAAACCCGCCATACATTTTGAGACCCGGAGACCCGGTAGATGTCAACCAATACAGGCCATTCAACTATAACATTTGTCAATCTATATAAATGTAAAGTTGGCTAATATTGACATATTTGCAATAATTATTGAATATAGTAAGCTTAAGTATACTAAATTGTCAAATTGGCCATGTATTGTGGTCAGTCGCAAGATTTGCCTACATCTTGTATTGTGGTGTTCAGGTGTATTATGTAATACTTATATCATCACTACACAATTACTACGGAATACTTATGTAATCAGCCCCGTTTCGCGAAACCCGCTACGAGACCCGGTAGCCCGCCGGGTCCCGCCCGGGTCTCAGTTGCGAGACCCGCTCGGCTATCCCTTATTGATTATCCCCTCGGAATAACACCCCCCGGTCATCTTCCTTCCCTTTCCAAAAGCTTCAGCATCAGCTGTAAGAAAAAGAAAAAGACGCAGTTGCGTCATTGTGGTGGATGGTCATCCGCGACCCGCACCGGTTGTAAGGACTAGGGCTGGAAGTTTTCAAGGTAGCCGTTCTGGGTGTTTGTTGTGTTGTTGTTATCGCTGTTGTTGTTATTGTTATTGTTGTTGACGTGTTCAATTGCTACAATTGGTGTGTTATAGATGTATGCCCCTGGGCCCTGGGCCCTGGCCTGTAATGTAGATCAACGCCAGCTATGCTCTGCTTGACTTTGCTTTGCTCCAACGCGGGGCCCCCGCCATGGAGCACGATGCATCGCCTAAGACCTCACGTTCTCGTTACCCCAGATTGATGGTGGGAGAGCCTCTCAGAGGCACGGGCTTTGCGGGTGCACCGTGTGGTCCGACACGCTGTGCGCTCTGGGCAGAACCAAGCGATGTCCATCTATGAATTGGCTTCGATTTCAGGGTGTCTCCAGCCAGGTCACACCTCTGTTGTGGTGTTGGCCTGAGGGTGGAAGGAGAGCGGGTGTGGGAAGCCCAGTAAGTGGTTGTGCGTCTGATGCTCTCAGTCTCTCACTCTCATGTCACGTAGTTGGCTATAGGTAGTGACGACTAGTATTTAGTAGAAGATACAGTGGTTATAAAAGAGAAATATGAGAAATAGAATTGATATAGTATGAAATAGTATGAAATAGAAATGAAATAGAAATAGATATGAAATAGTTCCAAGCTGTGGGCCTTTATCTCCCAGCCCGTCGGCCGAGACGGATTGGCGACAAAGTCATGACCTTTTGCAGCTTTTTCCCGTTGACTCTCGGGGCCGACGCTCCATTGCTGGCTGATCTATATAAGAACGGCGCCGCCCCTAAACACACCATCTTCCCAGTAGCCTTGTAGTTTTATAGCAACTAAATATCAATTGACAATGTCACTCGCCCTTCAATCCCTCAAGACCGGCGCAAGAAAGTCGCCAGCAGCCCTGCTCGGCGCCACTAGAGCATACTCCATCTCCGAGAAGACGCTCAAGCAGCGCTTTGCCGAGCAGATCCCAGAGAAGGTTGAGCAGATCAAGTCGCTCAAGAAGCAGTACGGTAAGACCGTCATTGGCGACCTTACTTTGGACATGGCATACGGTGGTATGCGTGGTGTCAAGGGCCTCGTCTGGGAAGGATCCGTGCTCGACCCTCAGGAGGGTATCCGCTTCAGGGGAAGAACGATCCCAGACATCCAGAAGGAGCTTCCAAAGGCCGAAGGTGGTGAGGAGCCATTGCCAGAGGCCCTGTTGTGGCTTTTGCTCACTGGTGAGGTGCCAACTGAAGGTCAGGTTAGAGCTCTTTCCGCTGAGTTGGCTGCCCGCTCGCAGCTCCCAGCACACGTTGAAGAGATCCTCGACCACTGCCCACAGAGCCTCCACCCAATGGCACAGTTCTCAATGGCTGTGTGTGCCTTGGAGACTGAGTCCCAGTTCGCAAAGGCCTACGCCTCCGGTGTCAACAAGAAGGACTACTGGAACTACACTTACGAGGACTCGCTCGACCTCCTCGGTAAGCTGCCAAACATTGCCGCCCGCATCTACCAGAACGTGTTCAAGGACGGCAAGGTGCCAGCCATCGACGCTTCGTTGGACTACGGTGCACAGCTCGCCACGCTCTTGGGCTACGGCGGCAACCCGGAGTTTGTCGAGCTCATGAGACTCTACTTGACCATCCACTCGGACCACGAGGGTGGTAACGTCTCTGCCCACACGACCCACCTTGTCGGCTCTGCTCTTTCGTCTCCATTCCTCTCCTTTGCCGCAGGTTTGAACGGTCTCGCTGGTCCGCTCCACGGCCGTGCCAACCAAGAGGTGCTCGAGTGGCTCTTCAAGCTCAAGGAGGAGGTGCACGGCGACTTCTCCAAGGAGTCGATCGAGAAGTACCTCTGGGACACGTTGAACGCTGGCCGTGTCGTTCCAGGATACGGACACGCCGTCCTCAGAAAGACCGACCCAAGATACACTGCCCAGCGTGAGTTTGCCCTCAAGCACCTCCCAGACTTTGACATGTTCAAGCTCGTCTCCATGATCTACGAGGTGGCCCCAGGCGTGCTCACCAAGCACGGTAAGACGAAGAACCCATGGCCAAACGTTGACTCCCACTCGGGTGTCCTCTTGCAGTACTATGGTATGACCGAGGCCTCCTTCTACACTGTGCTCTTTGGTGTCTCGAGAGCATTCGGTGTTCTCCCACAGCTCATCATTGACCGTGCCGTTGGTGCGCCAATTGAAAGACCAAAGTCCTTCTCCACAGAGAAGTACCTCGAGCTTGTCAAGGGCCTCGCTAACAAGTGAGAAGAATGAAATGTTTACGATTTGTCATGACATGAAAAAATCTTATTATAACCTTGCCCTTATTTATTTGTGTATACAACAAGAGAATCAAAGTTTTGTATTCTTTAGTCAATTATAAAAGGAACTTGTCAATTATAAACTTACTGGATGGCCAGGCCAGCCTGAACACCGTCAATGGCATCAATCGTCTTGACCCACTTGTCCAACAAGGGGAACTCTTTGGCCAAATCAATGCCCACAGCATGAGACTTTCTAATCCATGGGTGTGCTGCAATATCAGCAATGTTTAAACGATCTCCAACAAGCCACCCATTGTTCTCTTTCAATCTGCGCTCATAGACACCAAAGACACGCTTGGTCTCATCCAAGTAACGCTTTTTACCATAGGGAACATCCTCCGGAGCATAAAGGAAGAAGTGATGTGCCTGGCCTTGGTATGGAGCATGGGAAGCCATTTGGAATGTTAACCATTGCAATTGATCCCAGTATAACTTCCCGGAATCAACACCATAGTAGTACTTGTGCTCCTTGTCGTACTTCTCACCAAGGTATTGCAAGATGACACCACTCTCCATCAAGGAATAGACATTGCCTTCCTTGTCAACATCAGTAAGAGTAGGAATACGCCCATTTGGGTTCAACTTCAAGAACCACTCCTCCTTCTGCTCGTTGGTTCTGATGTCAACTTGACGGTAATGATAGTCAACACCCAAAAGAGAGAGGAATACGGTGATTTTTTGTCCGTTTGGGGTACCAAGAGAATAAAGCTTCAAGTATGGTGGTTCGTACTTGTCAGAATGTGGGTCTCCTTCGTCGATTTTGGTCATTTTATCAATACTGCTCGTGTTGAAATATCTGCCTTTGGACAATTGCTGCTTCCAAAGTTGGTGCGGTGTGCTTCTCCTTTTATACTTGACACGGCTTACAAATGCAAAACGGTGCAATAATTGCGGTTGGTACGCACGGCTTGTGAACATTGAGATACTAAAGATCGGATGATGCTTAGGCAGCAAGAGGGGTGTTTACACGTATTATCTACTGACCAGATATCCACCCCTTTTGTCTTGTTGGGTTGGTCCTTATGATTTGTCAGAAACGGAACTCCGGATGTTGATCACCACTTGTGGTCCGAGTGAAAGGGGCTTTTGTAGATCTCATTGGGAATACCGGAACAATGCTGGAACGTCCTGATGTGGATCCATGTGGAGGTTTCTATCTATGGGTGTAGATATGGTTGACGTCAGGGACCTGCACTCGTCGTCATCCCCTCTTAAAAAGAAACCTTGATTTTGAGGTCACAAGGGGTCTTGGTTTTGCTAGCAAGTCATAATCTACTTCAACTACTGTAACCATGGTTTCGATCGCAGATTTCTCTGCTTGATCTTTTCTTTTTCTTCTAGTTGCTACATCTATATGCCACTTTGGTGATGGAATTCCGAAATCACAAACTCAATATCAATTCACATGCATGTCTATATTAAGTCATTGAATGTCTTCCCTCCATTTCACATCTGGGAAGTATCTATCATCATAATCATTTCTCTGCTTGCTGTGTTAGACAGAGCAGTATCCTCCATCGACTTTCATGTCAGAACCAGTGGTATAAGTCGACGCATCAGAGGCGAGGTAAAGGTAGGCACCAACGAGCTCTCTAGGCAACCCTTCTCTCCCCATTGGGATCAAAGACCACCATTTGGCACGGACGTCCGTTGGCAAACAGTCCGAGAGACCAGAGTCAATGTAACCAGGGGAAACAGTGTTGACACGCGCAAACCCTGCCCATTCAACAGCAAGAGAACGGCCCAAGTGGACACATCCGGCCTTGGCCACGTTATAAGCAGTCTGGTAGTTTGGAACGTTGACAATGTGGCCAGACATCGATGCCGTGATGATGAATGACCCGGACCCTTTCTCCTTGAAGATTCTGCCAACGGATCTGGCACAGTAGTAAACTGCATTGAGATCAACGTCAATGAGTCTTCTCCACTTCTCAGGACCGTGCTCGTTCGTTTCTTCATTGAGGATCGCACCGTCCGTCCAGATGATCCCAGCATTGGCGACAAACACGTCAATAGTGCCGAAATCACTCTCAATCTGTCTCACAGCCTTCTCCACCTCCTCGTCCTTGCTCACGTCGACAAAGTATGCGCCAGCCTGGACGCCGTACTCTGAAGCGAGCATCTTTGCAGACTGCTGTGCCAGCTCGGCCTGGTAGTCGATGATGGCGACGTTTGCACCTGCCTGGGCGTAGCACTCTGCAACGGCAAATCCAATACCACGAGCAGCTCCAGTGACAACGGCCGTCTTCCCACTCAGCGAGAAGAGATCCATCACGTTCTTCTTGAGTTGAGGCGCAGGCCAGGGAAGTGGCTGCTTGAAATCGTCGGAGATGTAGGACGTGAACTCGGAACCGGTCATTTGTAGCGCTGATACTGAGGAGAAAGAGGAATTGATAGTGGGAGAGCAAAGAAGAAGGGTAAAACAAAACAAGAGGGAGACAAACGCTTTTAAAAGAAGACCAAGACGAACTCAAAGTGTGAATTTGGAAAACGGAGCCGCACACGATGGTCATCTATACATATCGCTGCATGAGAATCGTTTCTTTTTTGGCCCTTTTGGCTTTTGCCGCCGGCGGCTGTCAAAGTTGCCAACTTCGCGGGCTGCCGGTTTGTGGGGTAAACCGGTAAACATCTGCTCTTTTCTTCTTCCAGTTCTTCTCCTAACAGTTCTCCTAACAGTTGTGCGTTTTGTTGAGCGTTGTGGAATTCGGTGTGTCTGGATGAAGTGGTGTTTATTCGCTGGCTATTTTTAATCCAACTTTGGATCTCCTACAAGATCGTCGTCTCGACGTTACAGTTGTCCGCCTCATGTATGATCTACGTAGTACTAGCATTAGCACCAGATCTAAGTAGCGTGGAACACGGCGTTTCTCAAGCTCAACAACGTGTTCTTCGTCTCCTGCTCCTCCTTGGAGTCCTTGCTCTGCTCCTCTTTCTTTTTAATCGCAACCAATAGCTTGTCGATACCCGTCTTCAACGCCTCCCTGCTGGCATCATTCAACACAACCTCGTCAAACTCCAGGAGCTTGATGATGATCAACGAACTGATCGACACAATGTCCGCTTTCAATCCATTCTGAACAACAACATTCAGAATCTCGTTGAAGTCCACATTCTTGAGCACTGCGTGGTTCAAGGTCAGCTTGTACAAGATCTCAAATGCATTCTTCCGAACCTCCAACGCCTTGTCGATCTTGTGCTTGAATGGACCAATCTGGATCGTCTCCTGGTACTCCTTTCTCATAGCCAACTCCCCATAAACGTTGGGCAAAATCTGTGGCAAGTATCCGGCAAGTGTAGAGAACTGGTTGTTGAGAGCAGTCATCAATGTAATCATGGCAACTTGCTTGACTTCCAATTCCTCACACGTGATCTTGTCAAATGCCTCAAGCAACAACGACTCGATTAAGTCAATCGATACAACGTCATCATAAGCCAAGATGAACTTGATAGCTGCAATAATGGTGTATACCAGGACTTTGGAACCCGTTTGTAACAACGTAGATGCCTTTGTGAAGAAGAAATTGGTGTCATTGTTATTGACCAAGATCAACCCAACATCATGAGAGATGATTCTCGTCAAGTTTTCATCAACCTCATCCAAACCTTCAGAGATTGAGATTAACGTGTCCCAAATCTCGTTGTACAGCTCATGTTGAAGAGTCTTGTCTCTTTTCAACACTTGCTTCATAGCGATAAGAAGCAAGTAACGGTTGTCATTAGCCCTGATCTTTGCCAAGAATGTCTCTAAATAAGCCCCACTGTCTCTTGAAATAACCTTACCAATGGTATCAGCAGCATAGATCTTGGCCTCATCATCATTGAAAAATGTCATCAATTGCTCGACCGTGATTGACAAATCAACATGCTCACCAACATATCCCAAGAACTTGAGGTTGAACGAAACATTTGCCCTACTAAGCAACTCTTGCTCCCGTTGTGAAACATATGAAGATAATCCTTCATGTACAACAATGTTGGCCAAAATCTTGATGTTTCTATCACTGTTGCTGTTTTGCTCCAACGTTGGAATAAGCTCGGAACCAATCTTTCTAGACACATCCAAGAGAGCAGTCTCGTCAACTTCGCTTATAGAAGAGGCCCTCAAAAAGATATCAATCAACTTGGCCTTATCAATGTCGAGATGAGAAAGAATTCGCAAAATCTGAGACTGGTGCGTATCCTTAACAAACCATGAAAGAAGGAGATCGCCAACAGAAGAGTCAACTGGAACAACAGCAGAGACACTGACCAACGAGTCAATAACAACATTATAGTAAGATGTGTTCTGCAAAAGCACCTTGTATGTAATAAGAATATTCTGTATCACTGGAACGTTGATGCGGTTACCATATGTAATCGCAAGGTTTGTAATGGCATCAACGGTGCTGACAACAATAGGTTCATACTTTAACGTCTCAGTAAACAACTCCAAAATCTCAACAATCTTGGCATCTGGGAGCGTTTTCAATTCACCCAACCCTTCAATCGCAGAGTTTCTGATTCCACTGTCATTCTTGGAAGACATTGCGATTGCAATAATAGAATTCGTCAACGTATCATTATACGTCAGGTCCAAAATGTCAATAGCAGTACTGATAGAATTGGTGATACTAATGTGATTTCTGCTCGTCAACCCATTGTTGATGTTTTCAATGATATATGGGAATTCTTCACCAAAATACTCAATGCGGTTGTTGCGAAGGACAGCAGAGTAAAACTTTAACAACTCCAAATTAAGACCAAGGTTGTGTTCTCTTATGCATTTCAATAGCGCTTTCAAGTCATCATCAAGGGTATTAAATTTCTGGAAGAAGTTCAAGAACTCATTGTACTTGGTCAAAGTGTTCCCCTTTGTACCATTCATCTCTCTGATGAACTTGTTTACGATTTCTGATCTGTACTTGCTCAAATAAGACAGTGGATCTTCAGTGTTCTCCATGACAATGTCGGAGTTCTTTCTCTTGCGATTCGATCTCTGTCCAGTGGATCTCATAGATGCCTGCACAAAAGTATCCAAGGACTTGATGTTTTCAAATGAGACGGCGTCAGATGAATCAGAGACCATCTTCAATACAGACTCAAAAATACCCGATGAGTAAATCTTAAGAAGGGCGCCTGGAGAAACATCAATCAACCGAGCAGCCAATCTTGATGCCTGCTTACGGAGCTTCCATGTGTTATCATCATTCTGGTCATCAACATCATCATACTCATCGTCGGAAAATTCTGGCTCAGAGTATCCATCTTCATCATCTTCGTCCATGATGTTGTTGTATGGGTCATAAACAAGGAATCTTTTCACAATCTCAAGAACCTGGTCCACATAAGCGGCCGCTGGTTCTCCAATTGTCATGAGGGTGTCAATTAAGAACAATGCCTCGTAACGGGTATCATCAATCTTGGTTTGTTCATCATGAAGCTCATCATCTTCAAGGTACAAATGCTTAATCGCAAATTGGAAGACAGTATCAAAGAACGGAGCAAAGCGAGACACATCCGACTTGGCCAATGTGATGTAAGTGAGGAGTACAAGTGTTTTGCCCTCGTACGTTGTTGTGCTCTGTGAGTCAATGAGACCAAGCAACTCCTGGAATTGATCATCAGAGAGATTTGGCAGGAGGAACCCCAACGCAGCAATAGACTTCTTACCGATAATATTCTCACCTTGGAACACAGTCTTGACGAGTCCAGTGTAGATGGTAACCAATTGGCTTGCAGATATCATGGTGCCCAAGTTCTTCACTACGTCTGTGAGAATCTCAATAGCATCGAGCGATGGCACTTTCCCATCAGCGGAAATCAGAGACGGAAGAAGCCCATCGATGATTCTAGTTCCTGTGGATGCGTGCTTGAGGTTGATGTTCTTCAAGATCTCGCCAATCGCCATTGTCTGGATCGATGCTGTTATGGAGGAGGATGCCGTTTGCGACTCGTTCAACTTGGTGACAATGTGAAGGATTTCGTCGTCAGCCAGCGCACCAACGAGCGGCTCAAAACATCTAAGCGACTGGTTCTGCACATCGGAGTTTGGATCCTTTAGTGCCTCCAGCAAGAGACCAATGATCGTGCTGGAGTAGGCATTGACCTTGTTGAAGATGAGGCTGTGTTCGACTAGGAGCTTGTTCAAGTCACTAAGCGCCATGAAGCGCAAGTCCGGATCGACATCACGGTACTTCTGCTCGATGTCAGAGAGCTTCTTGTCTGCTCCTTTGAAATCGGTGGACATCTTTTCAGCAAGAACAGAGTCGTTAGTTACAGATGTTGATGTTCTTTCTTGTGGGTGCTGGCGGTTAAAGTGTATGGGGTCGGAGCCACTTATTGGATCTTCAGCCAAGCCGGGTAACCCCATCAGGGTTATTCATTACACCTCTTTGGTAAATACAAGTTAATACATCTGTTGTGTTTAAGAACGTTGTCCAGATCAATTATGGAACATATATATATCTATTAGATGTATACCCAAGAGCTCATTCATCAGATTCCTTCGACTTGCTCTTCTTTTCCTTCTTCTCTTTCTTCTCTTTCTTCTCTTTCTTGTCCTTCTTGTTCTTCTTCGCCTTCTTATCCTTCTTATCCTTCTTATCCTTCTTATCCTTCTTACTGCTCTCCGTAGTCGAATCATCAACTTTCTCTTCCTCAACTGGACTCTCTGCTGGAACTTCAGAGTTCTTCACATCAACATAGTCCCCTGGAGAAACCCAGTCAGTAACTTCAACTTGTTCAATCGACAAATTGCTATATACCTTCTTATCCTTTCTCTTCTTTTGCTTTTTGTCATCATTATTAGACTCCTTTGATTTTAGAGTATCATCTTCATCTCCGTTATCGTCGTCATCATTCTCGTCGTTTTCTTGCTCATCTTCTACCGCCACATCCTCCGGATCGTTGTCTTGACCTTTCCCATCTCTACTCGTAGATTCATCTTCTTTCTGGGTCTCCTTCTCATCGGTCTCCACATTGTCAATACCTTCAAGTATGAATTCTTCGTCTATCATGACTTTTAGAAGCTTCTTGGCTCTGGTAGCGAAGTCTGCATCAACACTTGTGAGCTCATCGTGCTCGTCTTTCTTCTTCGGCTTTTCCTTCTTTTCCTTCGATTTCGGTACATCCTCCGTCTGCTGGCTCTCCTCTGAATTCTTCACCTCAGACACATCTTTAGTGTCCTCTGTAGTCTCCTTCTTTGGAACCTCTCTTTGCATATTGTTCCACGACTCTATCACACCTCGCAGCACCTCAACCATTCTGTCATGCGACCCACCTTGCAGCCCTTCGAAATAATTCAGAAGATACTTCTCATATGGCTCTTCAATGATCTTAACGTGCTTCAAGATCCAGTTCTGTTTCTGCTTGGAAAATTTCCAATTGTCCTTGTCTTCAGTGTACTGCTTGAGGTAAACCAACTGATCTTTCTCAGGTGGTGGTCCTCTTTCACTTTTTGGAAGTTTCGGTCTCTTTGGTGGCTTCTTTTCTTTGTTGTCCGAATTTGTAGACTCTGAATGGACTCTTTTCTTAGCCAGTTTCTTCTTGGCCTGTTTGCTAACCAAGTCATCGGTATCAAGATGCGTAGCCAGGGCCAGCGGGTCCACATCAAGCTCCTCTTTCACTTTAAGCCCAATTCGCTTCCATGCTGGAACTTTCTCAGTCATCCTGTCTTGATCAATCAATCAGAAGTCGTTGTGCTTTAACTATTTATGAAGTAAATTGGCATATATAAGATCTATGATGCGCAGGCTAAAAATTTCTAAGGGCCATCTCTGCTGAAAAAAAAAAAAAAAAAACAAAAAAAAAATTGAATTGAAAAACTTTGGTGGGGCATTATTCCTTTCTTCTTATTCCACCTATTTCTGCTCCTTACATTCAAATATCAGCAGCAATTGACTGTGGTACGAGGGCCTTTGTTATTCATGGATACGTGGGAGAACCTCTGTAATGCTCTTTTAGGTATCTACACGGTTCTCCAATGACGGTTTGTGATGCCCTCGTCCCGCTGCGAGAGAGAAATCTACACGGTTTGAGTCAGACACATTTGGACTTGATCAACGAGTTCCCTGTGGGTGTTTGATATAGAAGTTCGTAGACATTCATTTATTATTGTGTAATAATAGGTTTGTCAGTTTTTAGTTCTTTCTTTAATGATGTACATGTTCCTCCGCTACTGTAAGCGCATAGTCGAGATCGATGCCCTTCTCCGCAAAACAGGTTCTTTCTACAACAATTGATGCTGAGACCTCATTTCCAACCAGCCGGATTACTATCGCACATTCCCAAAATGAAGATCAGAGCATTCGTTTCCGATTGGGATGAGACTATCACGGACGATACCCTCCATCTTGTTGCCCAAGCTGCCTATGAAACTCACCCGGACTTCCCTTATGACTGGGACTACTTCAAGAAGGTGTACATGGATGAGTATACACGATACTCGGCACTCCCACACAGCAGAATTACACTTCAGGATGAATGGGAGTATCAAAAGGGGACGAAGAATCTAGAGCTTTCCTCGGTGCGTGAATTCGTAAGGCTTGGACTGTTCAAAGATGTTCCCAAGACAGCCATCGAAGAGCAAGCATCACATGTCAAAGTGAAAGCCGGATCACTTGAAACGTTGAAAGCATTATACTCGCGTGGTATACCAATTAGAATCCTCAGTGTCAACTGGACATCCATCATCATGACCAAGGTTCTGGAGAGCTATGGAATCCCAGTTGATGGAGACAAGGTGAGGATTTACAGCAATCAGCTTGAAGAGCGTGATGATGGCATCTTGACAGGAGATATATCAAAGGAATATGACATTAGAACAGCTGTGGATAAAGAGGAACTTCTTAAGGAAATAAGATCAGACCTCAATGCTACAGATGGTCTGTGGTACATTGGAGATAGCGTGTCGGATCTCTTTGCCCTTTTGGAGGCTGATCTCGGTCTGGTTCTTGCCGGTGGATCTGCTCTTCCTGTGATTCAAAGACTCAAAGTTCCATATCAGGAAGGACTAGAAGGTTCTGAAAGGATAAAATATATTAAAAGTTGGAACGAAATCCTCGAAATGGTCCCCGATGTTGATATTATATAGTCTGAATGTTTACAGCTCAATGTACTTGTCAATTCTCACCAATCCTTCGAATCTATTACTCCATGATGTTGTCTCTGGAGAATACTGCAATAGTTCATCAAACGCGGGTATTTTGCGGTGGAACTTCCCATCAACGATAACTTCATCATCATATTCGCCCCAGAAACAAGAGACGTGGACACCAAGTGCATTCTCTGGTGAGTCAATAGGTTGCTGTTCCTCTCCATTCTCAAGCCATTTTGGAACCCACTGAAGTCCAACGGTGTATATGCTCTCATTCCAGCTGAGTCTGTGCAAATGTACTTCGTCAATACCTTGAAGCCACTTGAACACATCATTGCCGGCTTCATCCTTACTGGCACCAATCGGGATACCCTTGGCATCGATCTTGGCCAAACTCGAATTTGAAGGAGTATCATGGAAGTACGTCACCATTCTCACAGGTGATTTGTCACTACTATTTCTGTAAGACGTTGAGTTGAACCTCATGTAGCAGAATCTGTTCTCCTGTGCAGAAATCCTTAGTTCGACTTTCATTGGAGAATATGGCGATGAAATTGTGTCCTTGGTTTTGGTGACGTTAACTTCAAGATATGACTCAAAAGAGTTCTCTAAAAGTGTACCATTCACCAAGTATGGTCTTGTAGAAAGGTATCGACACAACTCGTTTCCGTCATCCTGCGGAGTACATGAAACAACAGCATCATTAGACTTAACCGATGGAAGGTCAGAGAGGACACTGGACAAGAAACCAGATCTTCCAAATGCCTCAAGGTATGGAACAGAATCATTGCTCAAGTCAATAGTCTGAGAAACTCTGAACTTGATTGGTGACTCCGCAGAGAAAGGTTCTGTCAAGATTGATGAGATACCTCCACCGATGATAATAGTAATCAAAGCAATGGCAAAAAGGAAGTTCATCTTGTAAGAGAAGGGAATCAATGGAGTGACAAGGATAGTGGCTGCACTTAATAATGATGAGAAGACAAACTTATGTGAAGCCAAGCTCTCTTGAACTGTCTGATTAAGACCTTCAAAGCACAGTTGGATAGAAATGTAGGCCAACAATGTCGTCAACGGAACAAGAATCAAATACTGCAAACTCCAATCATAAGTGAATGAATTGTGCTCTGGGTGTTTTTCCTCAACGGCCTCTACTGATTCCTGTTGTTCAGAATCAGGATTAACCGCTGAGTTTGACGACAATAATGGTGAGTTCTCATCTGTATGGTCAGAATGAGATGCAGCATTATTTCCAGCTTCAATTGAGCCATAGTTGGAAACGTTAGAGACGCGGTTTGTTCTTGGGGAAGCAACAGCAATTCCGAAAAGACCAAGGATTGAAACGATAGCATAAAGAATGTAAAAGATCGTCAAGAGATAAAACCCAGATGCACTAGTCTTTGTTGACTCGAGTCTTGTGACATAGGCTAGGAAACCCCAATGAACAACAAAGAGCTCGAGTGTGATGACCAACTTGAGATCATGAACAGGCCAGAGTGCTTGAAAGGCTGTTAAGATTGCATAGTTGACAAACAAGAATGTTGCAGCAATGGTGAATAGTGGGGTTGTGAAGTCTTTTGAAACAATGTATGGGTTTAAATAATAAATTGCCTTGGTAACAAAGTTGGCTGAGAAAGCTGCAAGGATCCAAGAGATCGGGAGTCTAAAGAATGAGTATCCAACACTCCAGATCTTTCTCTTGCTAATGATAAATCCAAAGAAGAGCATAATGATCGGTGCGGCAATAAGGAGAATAATATTTGCAGTGACTACCCAAGTCATTGGTACAATGAAAAAGAACAAACACAAGAAGTCAAAATAGACACCAGCAGTTTGAGAGTCTGAGCCAATACTCTTTGCATTTGCCAACGATATGGTCAAATCCAAAGTATTTCCAAGCATACTCCATAACGCATTTTTGGAAGTATGTCTGATACTATCTTCTGCAGTGTGATAAAGTGATCTTGGCTTATAGAAGGCAATATCAAATCCTCTCATTCCCTGTTGAGCATACACTCTGTAATCTGTTTCACTGCGGATGAGACCACTTGCAAAAGCCTGTTGGAAGATTGAAGTAGCGAATGGTGTTCTGACGCTGGAGTAATATTTCCCGACATCGTAGTCTGTTGCTCTGAAAAGAATTGCACGCTCACCTGTTCCTGTACCTTCGAGATTAATAAAGTATTTGACGTCTTTGCTCCATGGGTGATTGAAGAAAGCTTGGGCACCAAAGAGACCAAACTCTTCATTATTGTTGAAGTTAAAGACGATTGTGCGCAATGGAGCTTTACCCGTTACAGCATAGTGTTCAAGGACACCAAGTAGAGAGGCAATTCCAGTACCATCATCCGTAGTGCCGTAAGCCGTTGGGACAGAGTCGTAGTGAGCACTGACAAGAATACCTTCGAGCGAAGCATCACGGCCTTGAATACGAACAAGGACATTAGAACTTTCGAAGCGGTGCAAGGGGAAAAACTTCTTATCGCTGTCTTTCCAACTCTGGCTGATATCAAACATTGTCAACCCCGATGCCATATCGTCGTCGACAGTGATGTTTAACGCACTCAGTTTCGACAATTCCAGCACACGGTTTAAGATGTAATCATGAACGTCATCATTTGCACGAGAAACATATGGATGTGGCTTGTGAGAGATCTTCTGTAAATCTAACCATGCTGAGGAAAGAATCTGTGGCTCCTTATGTGGGAGTTTCAGGCTATTTGTCTTTGACAGAGGTACAACGAGAAGCACGATGAGATACGTCAAGAAGACAAACAGCGTCAATGAAGTCTTTCTGAAACCGAATACGGCACGAACAGCTTTCACAAACAACGAAGGTCCTTTAGAGTTGTCCCTTTGGGCTCTTGGTGGTGTTGGGGACACTGGTGGTGGTTGTGGTGTGTCTTCTGGAGCTTGGATTGGTGGCTGGCTGCCTTTATTGATACTACTTGAGCGCTGTCTCGATGGGCTCTGTTCTGCGTCCATTTTGCTGATACAATTTGTTCAGAACGGGAATCAAAAAGAGTGTAAAGGAGGAGTGAGTGTCAGGCTTGAAACGCTACTGGAGACTGTCGTTGTGTTTGGCTGGTTAAATGGTGGGTGAGAGTGAGGTTTGTTTGTCTTTATGCTGTCCGCGATAAGGGCTTTAAGCCGCATTATGACGTAGTCTCTTTTTCTTCAGCTTACCTGTCTACAATCTACTATAACTGGTTGGATAATGCAAAACGTCAATTGTATAATAAATATCTTCTAATGTACAGTCATGGATCATCAGTCATTCAAAGAGTCTAGAGAAGCAAGAAAGCGGCACCGGCAAAGGCAATGAGAGGGCCAGCGAGCTTGGAGTAGCCGGAAGATGCCTTGACGGCCACAGCACCGTTGGATGCGTTTGTGTAGTTTGTCAATGTGTAGACTTCATTTGTGGTGAAGACTGTGGTGACAGAACCGACGGAGGAGCCACTTGTCGTTCCAAGGACAGATGTAACAACCTTCTCATCCGTCGAAACAGTTGTACCAAGGGTAGACACAAGTGAAGAACCATCAGAGTTCTCAACAGTTGTGAGCTCAGCGGAAGCAGTTGTGCTTGGAGTCCACCAGACAGTCACGGATGGGGTCCACCAGACAGTTGTTGATGCAGAAGTGACTCCTGAGCCGGCGGCCAGTGCTGATGCTGCTGCTGTCTCTGTTGCTGCTAGAGTCTGTGCCGATTCTGGTGTCCACCATACGGTCGTGGAAGCAGTAGCACCTGTGGCAGCAGCAGGTGCGGATGCAGATGCAACTTCTGAGTTGGCAGCAAGGAGCGCAGCCTGTGTGGTCTGGGTCTCCTCCAAGGCAGCCTCTGTTTCTTGTTGATTGGTGGTGGCGACGGTGTTTGCTGCAGCTGCGGCAGTAGAACCAGTGGCACCAGCGACAGCTTCTGTGTTCTTCTCAGTAGTTGCCTGTACTGCAGCTTGAGTGTTAGCAGCAGTGGCAACAGTAGCAGCGGTAGTAACGGCAGCACCGGCACCGGCACCAGAGTCATCGAACGCACCGGCATTCTGGGAAGCGGCCAAGAGCGGGAGGAAGGCGGTCACGGTGGCGAAGTTCTTGAAAAGCATTTTATAGGAGATTGAGTGTTATGACAGAGTAAGAATTGTCTGGTTGATGGTTTCATAAGTATTAAACGTCTCGATGGGATGGGAATGCACGCACCTTTATAGACGGGCCGATGAGCTGATGAGACACGTCTCGAGACCCATCACCGCACTTCCCGGCAACGGAAGAACAAGGCTGACGTTAGATGGTGCATAACGGCACAGCTTTGGATCAGATTTTCCTTGACAGGATTCTTAGCGAAGGGGTAAAAATAGCACTTGAGCTCATCACGATTACCCGATCGGGCGAAACGTAAACACTGGTGTGGCGTGTACCGGATCTGGGATCTCCTAGCGAAGGCACAGCCTTCAAACGCCGAGCCAGCCATCTTTCAGGGGCTTTTTTGTGTCAAGATCCGATCTGTGATGAGTTGGATGAGTTGGCTTTGGTTGTAGTTGTCGATATAGTGGTAGTGGGGTGGTTGTGGTTGGATGTAGAAGGGCGAGTGTCGGTTTGTACTTCGAGATGAGCATTATCTCAATTATCGATTTGTCTCTCTTCACTGATGCTAAGCAGATAATGCCAAAGTCGCTACAATAGCAACAGCATAGCCTGCTTGTGGTCTATATGGAGTGATCTCGCAACCGAGTGTCACACACATAGACATACAAAGTAATAGAACCAGCATTTGAGGCTTATGGGCTTAGACTCGAAGCCTCTTTGGCCAACTTTGAGGCTGAGTGTAAGGAAACAAAGAAGCTGACTGGACCCGTGGAGAAAGATGAGGTTTCCTTGCTTCATACCTCGTTCTATACTCTATGCTGCCATGGTCAGCCATAGCCTATAGCCCATAGCGGCATAGCCCATGGCCCATGGACAGACCACCACCATTAACCACCATTAACTAAGCTCAAACACCAGTCAGTAACAGGGAACCCACAATCTGAGAAACAATGGTGTAAAGAATAAAAGTATCAACCACACATCTTATCTCCAACTGAACAGTATCAATCGAGAGACCCACCGTTGCTGTAGTTCCCGAATCTGTGTGCCAAAGAGAGCAAAGGCCCCCATTTTTTGTTTGTTTTGATTTCGCGCTCTTTCAAAACAAACAGCAGCGAGATGAGTTTGACTTGTATGAACAACCACAGTGTAGAAGTGCTCTTGTGCGTTGTGTTTCCTGCTTTGATGGTCCAGCAGTGATACTGTCCTTTGTTGTTTCTTCTTGAGAATACCTGATTATCTTTCAATACCGATCTATACACCGAATCACCCCCAGATTCCACACTCCCAGTGCACTTGTTTGTGCTACCACAAATCATAACAGAGACCCCTCTCGGCTCCCACTCCCACTCCCACTCCCACCACCCATTCTTGCATAGTTCTATTTATCTACCCATTGGTTCCACAGGCTGATGTCGCCAGTACGTGAATCGTCCATCACAGTCGCTGTTCGAGTACGGCCCTTCACTTCAACAGAATCTGCACGGCTCGTACAGAAGCGTGATGACAACATCTTTCTCGGTGATGGCGCATTGAGCTTTGATTCAGCACAGTCCAACAAGGAGAATCCTCTGGTGATCAACAAATATTCCCCCAAGGGGATCAGAAAGATCGTGGACGTCGTGGACGATCGAATGTTGATCTTTGACCCATCGGACAGTAACCCACTATCCGACATCTCCAAAAACGTATTTCCTCATGGAAGACGTACTACACGCTTTAGAGAACACAGGTTTGTCTTTGACCGCTTGTTTGATGAAGACGCAACGCAGGATGATGTGTACAATAACACCACAAGACCATTGTTGGACAGTGTTCTCGATGGCTTCAACTCTACTGTCTTTGCGTATGGTGCAACAGGTTGTGGTAAGACGCACACCATCAGTGGGACAGTCGACCAACCTGGTATCATATTCTTGACCATGAAGGAACTCTTTGAGCGCATTGAAGAATTGAAAGATCAAAAGCTTATTGACGTCTCGCTTTCCTACTTGGAGATTTACAACGAAACAATCAGAGATTTGATGCAACCGGAGAACAATGGTAAATCGCTAACGTTGAGAGAAGACGCAAGCAGGCGTATCACAGTGTCAAATTTATCATCACACAAGCCAAAATGCGTTGAAGACGTTATGGATATGATCATCATTGGCAATAGCAATAGAACTTCATCTCCAACAGAGGCCAATGCAACTTCATCGAGATCACACGCCGTTCTCCAAATCAACGTCACACAAAGGAACAGAACCGCTGACATAAAAGAGGATCACACATTCGGTACGCTTTCAATTATTGATTTGGCAGGTAGTGAAAGGGCAGCCGCTACGAAAAACCGTGGTGAACGTCTTCATGAAGGCGCTAACATCAACAAGTCGTTGCTAGCGTTGGGGAATTGCATCAATGCATTGTGTGATATAAGAAGAAGAAACCATGTGCCTTACAGAGATTCCAAGTTGACGAGGTTGTTGAAGTTTTCTCTTGGAGGAAACTGTAAGACCGTCATGATTGTTTGCATCAGCCCTTCGAGTCTACATTACGACGAGACGTTGAACACTTTGAAATACGCTAATAGGGCCAAAGAGATTAAGACAAAAGTAATCAGAAATCAACACAGTTTGACTCGTCATGTGGGTTCATACTTGAAGATGATAACAGAGCAGAAACAAGAGATTGCTGAGTTGAGAGCTCGAGAGCAAACAAAAGTCAATGAGGAAATCAACCGTTTCAAACATAAGAGAGAACGTGTTTCTATTGGCATTCTCGAATTCGTCGATAACTTGAAGCAAAATCTCAACAGTAAGAAGTTTCAAAGTTTGAAGTTGAAGAAATCGTTAATATTGTGCAAGAGGCGACTATTGCTACAACAACGTGTGGAGCTGAACAATTACATCGAGGCCTTGGAGTCATTATCAATCGAGTTACCACAGTTCAACAGCGCTCATGTGATGCTCACGGATCTGGTTAACAAGATTGGGCACAAAGTCTTGGAGCTTGAAGAGATCTACCAACAGGAATCTGAGATTGATCTGTCATTGACGAGTTCGACCGAAGCGGCCATAAGGAAGCTCACAGAGCTTGAAACTTGGTCTGATTATGATAAGCTTTCTCTGGACTCTATGGTTTCACTAATTAGGGATTCTCTTGAGAAGACTGTCTTGTTCAATGCATCACTCCTTTACGATAAAGTTGTTTCGTCCAAGCTGTTCAATGGGAATCTGAAGTTTACATCTATTGCACTCTTTGAGATCATCACACGTTTGCATAAGTTAAAGAATGAGAGTGGTGATCTCGATATCCTCAAAGGTGAACTTGAGCTGACGATTCGGGATTTCTACAATGCATTTGATGCATCAATTGAAGAGTTACTAGATATTGATCACAAGTTTGAGATCTTTGCAGCTGAGCGTCAAAATGATGTTAGTTCTGATATCAGGATTCCAACATCACCAATCAGAAGACTTGCCAGACCGAGAGCATCTTCACCTTTCAAATTATCCCCCTCAACTCGTATATCGCTTTCGAGACCAAGTCATCACACCAAGATTTCCAAAGCGACTTCACCAAAGGCTAAGGTGAAGCATGCCAAGAAAGTGAGATGGGACGTTCCTGATATGTCTGAAGTACTTGATGAAGATTCGGATGTAAATATGGATGAATTAGCCAAAGTGACAGATGATCTTGAAATGTTTGCAAAGGAAAACACTGCGGAAGACTCTATCGATAGAAGTTTCTCAGAGTTGGAGCAATTGCTTGGTTCATCCAAGAAAAGAGTTTCATTGACTGCAAAGAGTTTGAAACCTAGCACGAGAAGGAAATCACACTTGGGTGTCAATGAAGATGGAACGCCACAGCTTGGTGCACCAGCTCGTGTGCAGAGCATGAATGAGTCGGGTTGATATAAAACTACGGGATAACTACAGTAATGAATGCATAATTTCTTAAGAATACTTGAAAACATCGTATTAGTCGGTCTTTGTATGTATATCGTGTGATAATGACACCATTTGGCTCGACAGGTTGTTGGATCAACATTGTTATCCTGGAACAAAACAAAGGAAAAATATTAGAAGAGAGGTGATCACAACAAGAGAGGGAAAATAGCATCTGTAAGAGAGAGCTAAATAAAACAGCAATATTGGAAAGAAAAAATCAATAAACTTTTAGGGTGGTGCTTTTTTTTTTGTCGTTTTCATATGCTTTTCTGTTTGTGTTTGTACTTGTAAGTGTGCTTTGTTTCAATCAAAAAATAAACCATAGAAAAAATCGCAGAGAAGGTGAGAGATAGAAAACGGGCAAACATCAACAGACAACGCTGTTGTATGACCAGTCAACATATCTTGAAGCGTTAGAGCACGATCTGCAAGAGCAGTAAATGTTTCTCTGGTGTGAGCCAGTAACGGCGCAATACTCAGGCTCAACTTGCAACGAGTAGTTCTTAGCATGAGCACTGTTTCTTTGGCGGTATGGCTCAAACCCAGCAGACTGAGCAGCCTGGAAGTCATAAGCGGACCAAGATGGTTGATGGAAATGAGAGTGATGCTCATATCTTGGGGAGAACTCTGATCTGTCAGAAATAGGGGAGACTGGCTCGTTAGCGTATGGCGAGTATGGAGCCATGGCACGCGCCTGTGATTGCTTCTGTTGTTGCAGTTGAATCTTGTGTTGGTGCTCCTCGACATTCTGGGTGTACTTGTTGAACTGGTGGTGCAGTTCATTGTAGCGCGCCATGTCGACATCGTGCAATCTCCAAGAGAGCATTGCGAGCCAGTTGGCCTCCATGCCGTTGATGGTACGCACTGGCAGAGCAGTAGCATCGGACCATGACTTGTTGGTGAAGGTGTTGTCATCATTGGCCTTGTTGGCCAAGACGAGCGAGAGCACGACAGTCTGGAAGATGAAGTCATCATCCTTCACGGAGAATGTGACTGGTTGCTTCTCATATTTTTGCAACAAGTAGTAAGAGGCAAGAATCAAGGAGGACAATGGGAGTCTCACGGCACTCAAGACGGACTTCAACGACGAGTTGAACCCAGAGTTGTCGGTGTCGACTCTGGCAAAGAGTCTAAAGGCGAGGTATGTCATGAACTTGGACATGATGGCAAGGTCATAGTCCAGGACCGAGGTCACACCGCCGGTGACGGCCTCCTGTGCCTGCTGCTCACCAGCAGCGTGTTGCTGCTGAGGAGGTGGGGCGTAGAATGCCGGTGGTGGTGGTGGAGGAGGTGCCTGGAACCCTGCATGGTATGGGGCAAACTGGAGTGGCTGTGGGGCCATAGCACCAGGTGCCGCATACATGTTCATGGACTGCTGACGATGGTGCTGGTGCATGTTGCTGACCATGTAGTTGTGGTGGTGGTGGTATCCGTATACAGAAGTCATGATCAAACGTGAATAATGCACGGGTACGGGGTGGTGGTGTGGTGTGTATGTGTATGAGCACAGAGAGAAGTGGATGCTCCAAGCAGGGGAACAGCAAAGCAGAGAAACCTTCAGAGGGTAGTGCAGTGCAGTACGAGAACTGTAACACTAGTCCAGGGTCTGTTCAGCAGCGGTGGAAGGCAAACACTGGGGAGCGAACAAGCAAGGGCGTGAGTACGGAACGATAACTTAGTCAAAAGCTCGTTTCCAGGGTCCTGCGCGCGCGTATACACTTGTTCTGGGTGTGTGGATAGGTGGTCTTTGCTCTAGCGGACGAGAGTGAACTTGAACTTTGTGAGAGAGGTGTCGTTGGGGACGAGAAACGGACCAAGGTGTACTTGTTGTATCCGACAAGCGCCCAGCAGCTGGCTCAAAAAGACTGACAAAGATTTGAAGGGGGGAAGGGGGGGTGGTTCAAGCGATTTATAATCGGGTTTCCTCAGGCCAAATACACGTGTGAGTAGTAAGAGGACCTTTCAGCAAGGAAACGAGAAGATAAAAACGCAGGATAAAGGTGGGTTGTGGGCGGCAAGAAGGGGAAGGGAGAAGGAGAAGGTAAAAGGTGAGCTGAAAAAAGGCCAGCCAGAAAAGCCTTGACGGAGCGAGAAAAAAAGCGCCGAAAATTTGCTGTTGCGGCCAGTTGCCCGGCCAACGGAACAAACTTGCGGTTGCTTCCGCGGCTGTGCTTTTTTCTTCTGGTGTCCGGGTGTTATGCTTAGTACTTTCAAGTTTTCAACTTTGCGGATTCCGCGAAAAGGAAAGAGATTGACACCTGGACATCACATATGTGTGCTCCTACCGTGTCGACTATTGTTGTTTCTTTTTACAGCCCCGGCTAGGCCCTCAGTGTGCCGTGGTGGGAAGGCTGCGAGGGCTGCTATCATCACCACAGTCGTCTCTATCGAGGGGTTTACTAGTGGAGAGTTGTGTGGGTTTACAAAGGATCTGTAATGGCACAGGCTTTGCTGTCATCGCAGCAGAAGCGCAACCTGTCCCGGGTCCAGGTCACCGCCACACGGGGCACACAGCCATTCTCGAGGGTCAAGTCGTCCTCCACGGTGACACATGACGGCAAGCTCTTTCTCTTTGGCGGGTTCGATGAGAAGGACAAGCGTGAGTGGAGTCGCTGCAATATCTATGTATATATACTAACAACGACCAGTCGACGGGAACGTCTATACGCTCGACATTGCATCGCTGACATGGGAGACACATAGGCATCACGTCTACCGCGAGGGCCACTCCGCACTCGCCATCAGCGGTGACGACGTGCTCGTCTACGGCGGCATCTCGGAGGACTACACCGCATCAAACGTCTCCCACGCCGATGACGACCTCGTGCTTTACAACACAAAGACCCACCAGTGGCGCAAGGCCTCTTTTGCTTGCCTCAATGGCCGCTCGCCGCCGCGCAGGTCGAGACACGCGGCATGCCTCTCTGCAGATGGCACAAAGATGTTCATCTCCGGTGGACAGGAACACGAGGAGTGCAACCCTTTGGACGACTTGTACTGTTATGATATCGCCACGGGTGTGTGGGATGGGCCCCGCAAGTTCATCAGCAGGTTTGACCACTCGATCACTTTCCACGATGACAAGATCTGGGCTTTTGGCGGGCTGACCAACGAGATGGCCCATGCCTCCGAAATCTCATACTTTGATCTCGTCACAAACACCACAGGGTCGATCCTGATGCACGACCTGCCCAAGCTGGAGGGAGACCATATATACATGCCCACGATGAACGACTCGCTGCTACTAGATGTCGTTGTCCCGCTGTGGACTTTTGAAAAAGTCGACCCTTGCATCGGACTGTACGACCTCAAGAGTCTAAGGTGGCAAGCCGTCTTGACTGGCGCTTTCAAACCGCTTCTGGGTTACAGATGGAGACACACTATTGTGCATCAGAGTAAGCTCCTACTCATTGGATACCCTCTCAATCCTGACACAAATGATAATTCTTTTGACTACCAACTCTCGGATGTCGTGCAAATGGACCTTGGTGACCTGGGCATCAGCGAGCCTTTCCCACAAAGAGGAACCGCAGGAGGGATCGTCTCGGATCTTGCAAGATTGTTGTTCCAAGAAGAGTTCAGCGACTTCAAGATTGTTGGTATCCAGGGAAATGAAAGACCATCTCTAAACTCAACCTTTATTGAGAACAAATCACCACTAGATACACCTTTTGACTCTCTCCACGCTGATACGTTTATCAAATCAGACCCAATCCCAGTGCATTCCATCATTCTCCTTGCAAGATGGCCACATTTCCAAAGAATCGTTCAGAGCGGTATGATGGAAACACAGACAAACACACTCTTCATCCCCGAGCCTATCTCCTGGATATCTGCTCTCATCGAGTACCTCTACACCGACGAGTTCACAACTAACGATACAAACACAGTCACTGGGCTGCTCATACTGGCAAACGTCTACGACATTCCGAGACTCCGCTCGCTATGTATCCGCTCTATTTACTCCCATGGCTTCAAGATTAAAAACATGTTGAAAATCTGGTGCAGGGCAAGATTGGTTGGTGAACAGGTATTGGCACATAATGCTGCCACTTTTTGCTTCTACAACTGGGGGAGAATCGTCAAGACAAGACAGTTTAAAGAACTGACAAAGGAGGAATTGATCACATTGTGCCGAGAAGTAGAGCAAGATAGCGTCATTGTCAACAACAAACAATCTGTTCCTTTGAAAAATGTTAAAAATGGTCTTGATGCAAACAGTACCTCACCTGCATTCACAATTACTAACCCTTTCCTAATGGGCTCGCATACCTCCGGATTTTCCCTTGGATTGGGACAACAGTTTAACGCATTAAAGGATAACGATGAAGAAGAAGAAGAAGAGGAGGAGGAGGATGAGGATGATATCTCCTCGGATTCTGATGATCGTACACACGTCTCCTCCATCGGGTCTAGATTTACAACACCACAGGCTTCAGTCTACTTGGGGAATCCACAAATGGGCATGAACAGTCTAGGTGAGAGGCACGATACTGATATGGAGGACGAAGATGAATAATGATACGTTTTTATTTCGCTAATAAGAACTAACGATATATAGCTGTGCGTGAAAGAGTGTAGATTAGATACCACCAGCTTCTCTATACCAACGAATGCCTCTATCAGCAGCGATCACTGCCAGACCATCATTCTTATCAGCACCGGCACTGCTTCTGACTCCCTTCTTGATGAACTTGACACCCATGGCAGGACACATGCCATCTAGTTCGTCAACAACGTTCCCATCGTCAACATCTGTAGGCGATAACGACAACGTTGCCACTCTTTCTTGTGTCTTGACGTCCCATAGACGAACCATGCCGTCATAACCAGCAGATGCAATCGTATCCCCAGTCTCATTAAAGTCAACCTCGAAAATCCACCCTTCGTGGGCATATAGTCCAACAGTAGCATTTGCAGAGTGAGAAGGAATCGTGAAAGGTCCAATACAGTCTCCATATGTCGTATCGTACAAGAACAACTGACCATAAGCACCAGAGTCAACTGCCACTGCAAGAAGTTTGCCCAACGGTGAGAATCTTACAGCACGCACTGAATTCTGGTCTGATCCTTTCATTCCAAATCCACGGAAAGTGAAAATCGGTTTAGAGGTTTCAATCTGTGTCACAACGACATCACCTGTGTGATACCCTACTGCAAGTAATCCCTGTGTGGATGAAACGTCCAGACATGCGGGGAATTTGAGGAATCGAGATTGTGTTCTTATAACACCATGAAGTGTTATCTCTAGTTTTGATTCATTAAAGGAAACGTTCCAGATCTTGGTTGAACCTGATACCAACGTCGCAACAATTCTGTGTTGTTTCCCATCGAGATCCTTGAGCCATTTAACGGCCCAGAATGAATCCTTATCCTCTTTTTCAAATTCGATATCTTTGACTTCGGTGATTTCGTTAGATGGATCGATCGAGTAGAAATACATTGACCCATTGAAAGCGATAGTGACAACAAGTATCTTTCTAACACCATCAATCACATCTTCAAACACATCCAAGTGGTGCAACCCGGTCTTATGCACAAACACCGACTGAACATGATCCGTCACCACTTCCCCATCTCTCAGACCGTTTGACCAAAACTTCAAGTATCCATCACCGGAAGCAGTGATGGTGAAAGGTTGACACACTGCGACACCAAAGATATCGTTCTCATGCACACAGCCAGCACTGGCCATCGCAATGAACTGTTTGCTCTATTCACAGTTAGTAAGCATGTAACCACTGATAAAATACTATTTGCACTAACCATTTTGCACTTGTTCTGCTCTTCTTCTTCTTCAATTGCACAGTTTGAGTGTGAAGGAAAGGCCTTCTTCTTCTTTTGACGATGTATGGTAAGGGACACACACACAATGATCGCTTCTCCTTTATCAAGGAATGTGACACTTTTAACTCAACCTCTCTCTTTAAGAGGTATAAAAGGGACATAGGTTCAGAAGGATAAGTATGGATGTGACAACCAGTATCACGCACACTTCAACGAGTGACGATGGGAAGTACACGATTTACCACATTCTGGTGAAGATGGGCACACGCTCATTCTCATTGCAAAAAAGATACTCTGACTTCTCAGCGTTGAGAGATGAATTGGAGTCTCTTTACTCGGACAAGATCCCCTATGCATTCCCTAAGAAGACATATATGAGGTCGACTGTGTCGAATAAAGGGCTCGCCGAGGAGAGACGTGCTTTGCTTGAGAAGTTCCTGTGTGATGCCATCAACGATAAGGTAAACATCAAGTGGAAGAGATCTTTACCCTTCAGAGAATTCTTGAACTTGCCACCGGGGACATTTTCAAACACAAGCGAGAGTACAATAGAAAGGGTCAATGATGCTTGGTTGCTCAGCTCCACCAAGAACGATGAGCCGATTACAGATGTGGCGTTATGGATCGACACCGTGAGGGAGACAAAAGCTACACTCAAGGATGCCAGATCAAACGTATTTGTGGATCCTGGAGAATCAAGAAAGAAGCTAATACTGGCAAGAACAAAGTTTGAAGGGTTGTCAAAGGGGTTACAAGTGTGTATTTCAGAAGGTTCTATCGGAGGTGGGGAAAGTAAGAGACGAACAGAGTTGCTCAATTCTTTGAAAAGAGAGCACCAAGATTTGGAGAAATTACTATCCAGTGTTACCAGTAACCCATCTGAGGCCATTGCATTGCATAAGACGCCATTGTTTGAGAACAAGAGCGCGTTGTTTAAGGGAAGAGTCATTGGTGAACCACAAGAGACGGAGAGAACAAGAGGCCAGAATAATCAACAGTTGCTTCAGATGCAGAAGGATGATTTCAAGGCACAAGATCAACAGTTGGAAGAACTTGGTTCTGTCATTCGTAATCAGAGAGACCTTGCTGTTGCTATCAATGAAGAACTGCAATTACAGAATGAATTGTTGGATGAATTAGATGGAGAAGTTGATCGTGTTGGAAATAAACTACACTATGCACAAAAGAGAGTGGGGAAATTCACTTGATATTGTTCTAGATCTGTGTGCACCTATGACTTTTAGAGCAGACTGGAATAGCACTCTCGTCGATGAATGGCTTGTTAATGTCTTGTTACAAATACACCTAATGTCTCCGTTCCAAATACCCTGTATCTGATACACAGCTAATTTATAAACTCAATTAGGACAACAACTGATATTGCATTTGTTAACCTTTTTCTAAGCATATTATGCGTAAAATCAGTGCATCAACAAGATGCAGACGAGCTAGGGCCATGAGATCAAAGTCTATGGGAAAGGTTGTTACAGGCCAGAAACTCTCAACAGAGATAGAAAGTATTGAAGGTGCAGCTGGTCAAGAAAATGAAGAGACAGACAAAGCGCACGACGAGAGAGATCAAGATGAATTGTTGAGTTAAGGTAAAAGTGATAGCGAAGGGATCTCGAATGTTATGAATGTACATGAAAACGTGAGCCGACCACCAATATAAGCTATAAAAATACACAAAAAACATTAATTTGAGCACACCCTGATCAACACCATGACCATATCAGCTTATAGAAGTGTTTTTAGATCTAAGAGAAGTCCCAGTCCTAAGTTAATGAATTTAATGTATACCGAATATGTCTGGGTTATGTAGAGATGTCCAGGTGTTCAGTATTTCCTAATATGGAAGTATTTCTTCCTGTTTGAATATTATATCAGCTTAGTACTTAGTAATTTAGATGCTATTCTGTTGTTAGCAAATGTATTTATTGGAGTAGCATGAAATAAGCTGGTATCAACCATAGCTTACGTAGAGACCGGTACAAACGCATCAAAAACATAAATTTAGTCTCGCATATACAGAACATCATGGTTATGCAAAAAGATCAAGTGAGACTCACATAGTAGTATCCAGAAGACAGGGTTTAATGGAGTGGTGCATGTAACGAGATACAGCCCATTCTGTCAAAGTTGTTCTTGGATCTGATGTATGGGTCAAGCTTGATGTAGTTTTCGGCCAACTCATAGCTGATATCAGCTTTTTCCTTCTTCCACTTGGCGCTTTCCTCCTTGGATTCGGCCTCAATCCAATTGACAGTGGCATCAATGAATTTCTTGACGATGAGCTCACGTTCAGCATATAGTTTATCCCTGGTCTCATGGTCGTCTAATAACTTGTCATCTTCTGGGTTTGGAACGGTCCACGATGGCTCAAACTCGTCTTTACCATCGATCGCCTTAGGGATGAACGAAGGGTCAATGTGCTCCTCCAAGTCCTTAACGTTCTTGGTGAAGACAATCTTCGATGCGACAACAGGGTCGAGCCAATTCTTGACAATGTTCCAGATTGGAGGGAAGATCCAAGGGGCTCTATGGATGAATAGTCTCCCGAGGGACTCTGGGTAGTGAGCCTCAAAGACACCAATCATGAACTTGACTGGGGCGTACTCCATGTTGGCCAAAGTAAAGCCGGTCATGTCGAAAAGGATGGATGCGGAGTCCGTTGGCTCTTGCAGAATCAGTCTCACTATCTCAATGACAAGCAATGTGTAGTTTTCCAAGTCCTCTGGGTTTTGCTGGTCGGCGTGGTGCAATCTTGGTCTAATGTGGACAATTGGTCTGCCATCCTTGTCGTGGCCCCTGAAATAGGCCTTGCTCATCTCCATTTGAAGAATGAATCCCTTGACGTCCTCTTCGTAAAACTTTCTGTCACCTTTAAACAAGAGCTCGTCAACGTTACGCTCCTTGAGTCTCCAGTGAAGAGTGCTGGCAAACATGGCCAAAGTCTTGTCGGTATCCCATTTTCTGGCCCTCATAAATCTGAGCACGAGGTTGTCCGGGGTGTCGGTTCTCAGCATGTTCCAGAAGTTCTCGTAGATCTCCTTCGGTTTCAGGTCCTTGAGCGAGTCGTGGATCATGCGGTGCGTATAGCTCTCTTCGATCGACTCGCGCGATCTGGTGGTGGTCAACGTGAGATCGTGCGAGCCGGAGGACTTGTTCCTCTGGTGGGACTTGCGGAACCGTCCAAACAGTCTCCCCTTGCCCTTCTCGTGCGACGACGACGACGACGACTTGGCCGACGACTTGGTGGCAATTGAGCTCGAGGTGGCAGTGCGGTGCGGTGCGACGACGGGCTTGACGGGCGTGCCCCAAAATCTGAGCATGTGGGCCCAGACCTCCTTGAGCTTGAGCTCCTCCTCCTCCGTGAGCGTGGCAAAGTGTCCCGGAGCAACAGTCGGCGTCATCCCAGTACGATTGTCCAATGTATGGTCTCTTCCCAGTCCCTTGAGCTCCTGTGGTATCGAGCTTTGAGTGTCGAGCGTTTGTGTTTACAAGTTTTTCGCGTTTTCCGCGTTTTCTGCCCGGGTTGTGGGCCTCTTCTTCTTCTTTGTTGGGAAGTCGGACGCGCTTTGGCTTTCTGGCTTTCTGTTTCTGCTTTTATCTTTGTGCTTTGGTGTGTGGGTGAATTGCAGAATATATCTCTTTATAGAGCAATAAGGCCTCGGTCCTTTTCAGCGCATTCTTCTCAAACTGCTCAGATTTGACATTTTGAGCTCACCTTTTCAGGATTCCTCGGAGGTTCAGCCTTTGGACCTCGTCCAGGAACACTGGCTTTCAATGCAAACCTCAGATATATACTCTACGATTTCTAAATACCATAAAGCATCACCAAATATTCACACTTCTCCGACGTATCGCCAATTCAACCGTGGTATTGAACGGATATTGGCGGGGATCAGGAGTGCGCATACCATGTCGATTTGCGGTTTTCGTACTTTTCTTTAGAGTGCGCATACCGACGTCCTGCGCATACCAATATGTTATGGGCACACAACTAGTGTTCTACGGTTCTACGTCACTTAGTGGCATCTACTACTAGAAATCTGGAACTGTTATATTGTAGTGTTATCTGGACGCACAGACGGCCACCATTCCAACCATCCAGTTGGAACAGCTGTAACTGTACCCAGCAAGCAGTTACGGCGCTATATGAATTGGTGTCCGGGTGTTTTGCGGCCAGGGTCCCAGTCCGGATTCGGCGAGATACTTCTAATGGCTCTGAAACAACAATAGAAGCCCATTAAAGAGAATCTAACACTGTCCAGAGCCATTAGCCCAAGTATCTCTCTACATATGAATGACCACACCGGGGATTTGAGGTGAGTCCCAAATAGTGAATCTCAAGGCACCACGTCATCCCAAGTTCCACCAAGATCAGTTGGAAGAGCACAGCTTCAATGAGGTCTGGAATCAACGATGGATGCCAAAGTGCAGAATGAAAGCACACAATATCAAAGCTCAAAGTCGAACACCAGAAATCTGAGATGGGGGAGGCATGGTAGATGGAGATGGAAGACATCATAGATCACAGATGGTAGACAACAATCAAAGATGGAAGGCAAAGATCAAAGTCGAACACCAGAAATCTGAGATGGGGTAGGCATAGTAGATGGAGATGGATGACATCAAAGATCAAAGGTGATAGACAACAATCAAAGATGGAAGACAGAGACCAAAGTCTAACACCGGAAATCCGAGATGGGGTAGGCATGGTAGATGGAGATGGAAGACATCAAAGATCAAAGGTGGAAGACAACAATCAAAGATGGAAGACAAAGATGGAAGTCGAACACCGGCAATCCGAGATGGGGTAGGCATGGTAGATGGAGATGGAAGACATCAAAGATCAAAGGTGGCAGACAACAATCAAAGATGGAAGACAGAGACCAAAGTCTAACACCGGAAATCCGAGATGGGGGAGGCATGGTAGATGGAGATGGAAGACATCAAAGATCAAAGGTGGAAGACAACAATCAAAGATGGAAGACAGAGACCAAAGTCTAACACCGGAAATCCGAGATGGGGGAGGCATGGTAGATGGAGATGGAAGACATCAAAGATCAAAGGTGGAAGACAACAATCAAAGATGGAAGACAGAGACCAAAGTCTAACACCGGAAATCCGAGATGGGGGAGGCATGGTAGATGGAGATGGAAGACATCACAGATCACAGATGGAAGACAACAATCAAAGATGGAAGGCAAAGATCAAAGGTGGTAGGCAACAACAAAGATGGAAGACAACAACAAACATGGAAGGCAACAACAAAGGTGGTAGACAACAACAAAGGTGGAAGACAACAAAGATGGAAGACAACAACAAAGGTGGAAGACAACAATCAAAGGTGGTAGGCAACAACAAAGATGGAAGACAACAACAAAGATGGAAGACAACAACAAAGGTGGAAGATAACAATCAAAGATGGAAGACAACAACAAAGGTGGAAGACAACAACAAAGGTGGAAGACAACAACAAAGGTGGTAGGCAACAACAAAGATGGAAGACAACAACAAAGGTGGAGGACAACAACAAAGGTGAAAGACAACAATCAAAGACGACAACAAAGATGGAAGACAACAACAAAGGTGAAAGACAACAATCAAAGGTGGTAGGCAACAACAAAGATGGAAGACAACAACAAAGATGGAAGACAACAACAAAGGTGGAAGATAACAATCAAAGATGGAAGACAACAACAAAGGTGGAGGACAACAAAGGTGGAAGACAACAAAGATGGAAGACAACAATCAAAGGTGGAAGACAACAACAAAGGTGGAAGACAACAACAAAGGTGGAAGACAACAACAAAGGTGGAGGACAACAAAGATGGAAGACAACAACAAAGGTGGAAGACAACAATCAAAGGTGGTAGGCAACAACAAAGATGGAAGACAACAATCAAAGGTGGTAGGCAACATCAAAGGTGGTAGACAACAATCAAAGATCTGAGATGGGGTAGGCATGGTAGATGGAGATGGAAGACAAAGATCAAAGGTGGTAGACAACAATCCAAGATGGAAGACAAAGATCAAAGTCGAACACCAGAAATCCAAGATGGGGGAGGCATGGTGGATGGAGATGAGACATCAAAGATCGAAGGTGGTAGACAACAATCCAAGATGGAAGACAAAGATCAAAGTCGAACACCAGAAATCCAAGATGGGGGAGGCATGGTGGATGGAGATGAGACATCAAAGATCGAAGGTAGTAGACAACAATCCAAGATGGAAGACAAAGATCAAAGTCGAACACCAGAAATCTGAGATGGGGTAGGCATGGTGGATGGAGATGGGAGACATCAAAGATCAAAGGTGGAAGACAAAGATCAAAGATGGAAGATGGAAGACAAAGATCAAAGTCGAACACCAGAAATCTGAGATGGGGGAGGCATGGTACATGGAGATGGAAGACAACAAAGATCACAGATGGTAGACAACAACAAAGGTGGTAGACAACAATCAAAGGTGGTAGACAACAACAAAGGTGGTAGGCAACAACAAAGATGGAAGACAACAACAAAGATGGAAGACAAAGATCAAAGATGGAAGACAAAGATCAAAGTCGAACACCAGAAATCCGAGATGGGGTAGGCATGGTGGATGGAGATGGAAGACAACAAAGATCACAGATGGTAGACAACAATCAAAGGTGGTAGACAACAATCAAAGGTGGTAGGCAACAACAAAGATGGAAGACAACAGCAAAGATGGAAGACAACAACAAAGGTGGAAGACAACAACAAAGGTGGTAGGCAACAATCAAAGACGACAACAAAGATGGAAGACGACAACAAAGGTGGAAGACAACAATCAAAGATGGAAGACAGAGATCAAAGTTGAGCACCAGAAATCTGAGATGGGGGAGGCATGGTGGATGGAGATGAGACATCAAAGATCACAGATGGTAGACAACAATCAAAGATGGAAGGCAAAGATCAAAGTCGAACACCGGAAATCCGAGATGGGGGAGGCATGGTAGATGGAGATGGAAGACATCAAAGATTACAGATGGAAGACAACAATCAAAGATGGAAGACAGAGATCAAAGTCGAACACCAGAAATCTGAGATGGGGGAGGCATGGTACATGGAGATGGAAGACAACAAAGATCACAGATGGTAGACAACAACAAAGGTGGTAGGCAACAACAAAGGTGGAAGACAACAACAAAGATAGAAGACAACAACGAAGATAGAAGACGATAACAAAAGTGGTAGACAACAATCAAAGATGGAAGACAACAACAAAGGTGGTAGACAACAACAAAAGTGGAAGACAACAACAAACATAGAAGACAACAACAAAGGTGGTAGACAACAATCAAAGATCTGAGATGGGGTAGGCATGGTAGATGGAGATGGAAGACAAAGATCAAAGGTGGTAGACAACAATCCAAGATGGAAGACAAAGATCAAAGTCGAACACCAGAAATCAGAGATGGGGTAGGCATGGTAGATGGAGATGGGAGACATCAAAGATCAAAGGTGGCAGACAACAATCAAAGATGGAAGACAGAGACCAAAGTCTAACACCGGCAATCCGAGATGGGGGAGGCATGGTAGATGGAGATGGAAGACATCAAAGATCAAAGGTGGCAGACAACAATCAAAGATGGAAGACAGAGACCAAAGTCTAATACCGGAAATCCGAGATGGGGTAGGCATGGTAGATGGAGATGGAAGACATCAAAGATCAAAGGTGGAAGACAACAATCAAAGATGGAAGACAAAGATGGAAGTCGAACACCGGCAATCCGAGATGGGGGAGGCATGGTAGATGGAGATGGAAGACATCACAGATCACAGATGGTAGACAACAATCAAAGATGGAAGGCAAAGATCAAAGGTGGTAGGCAACAACAAAGATGGAAGACAACAACAAAGATGGAAGGCAACAACAAAGGTGGAGGACAACAACAAAGGTGGAAGATAACAATCAAAGATGGAAGACAACAACAAAGGTGGTAGACAACAACAAAGGTGGAAGACAACAAAGATGGAAGACAACAACAAAGGTGAAAGACAACAATCAAAGGTGGTAGGCAACAACAAAGGTGGAAGACAACAATCAAAGGTGGTAGGCAACAACAAAGATGGAAGACAACAACAAAGGTGGAAGATAACAATCAAAGATGGAAGATAACAATCAAAGATGGAAGACAACAATCAAAGATGGAAGACAGAGATCAAAGTTAAACACCAGAAATCCGAGTCAAAGATCAAACGGAAGTCTGCAGTGCACAAAAGCCGAATCTTGAGCCAGCCACGATCTTGGAGTGTCCATCCTCCAAGATTACAGTCACATCCGAAACCCACGAAGTGCTAATTTCGAGACCGAGCCGTTGAAGGTCCAGAGCTATCATCAATGTTTGAGTGTCCATTCTCAAAGATCAAAACTAGTCCACGGAACCATCAACGGCCTGGTCTCAAAAAGCAAACCGGTAAGGCTCCAGG
>JAKTUJ010000038.1:0-76745 GCA_030556625.1 Petasospora euphorbiiphila | reverse complement strand
TCACGCACAACACCATCCCATATTCTTCGTTGTTTGTTTACTTATCCTTATCAGCGAGGGGCAGAACTGTATCAGGTTTGATACAGTGTGCGCGATTCACATCATGGAATATTTCCTATTCAGGGATTTCCACAGTTTCTATGAATTTCTAAAGGTTTCTATACAGATACCTTACGCATCCGAAAGGACAGCGTGTTCTTTTTCTCCTGTCTATAAATACGACAGAAGGATCCCCTTAGGATCTGATTAGTTTATACTTTGTTTAGTTCTACAAGAGACTGATATAAGAGATTATTTCCGTTCCAATCCCGGTTGCACTGTAATACGAGTCCTGTATTGGAGTGCTTACGTAACGAAACCAGACATCTCACTGCGCCCCAATACAGAGCAGCGCCTGCTTAGTGGCACGTTCTGAAAATGGCAGTCGCTTCCATCAACAAAACTTTAAGCGCCCTACAAATGCGTAAACAAAAGAGCAGAAAAGGTACTTGACGACGAGCGGCAAACATGGACGAGGATTTGTATGATGAGTAAGTGTGCAGTATAGTTAGGTATGGTTATAAGTTGCTAACAAAGAACAGATTCGGTAACCTGATTGGCGATCCACAGGACTCAGATGCCGAGTCAGTCGAGTACGTTTTCCAGCGAGAGGAGAGTGGAGATGAGGACAATGATGCTGCTATGACTGACGGAGATCAGCAGCAGGTGGTTGTTCATCAGGAGCAGAATCGTCTGTACCCAACGATGTCAGAGACCTTTGGTGATGATGTGGAAACAGTCGTTCAGATGTACGATACCCAGACCGTCGCTGAGCCTCTGGTGAAGCCCAACACGACTAAAGTCTTCAAGATCGAGGACAAGAAGCTTCCCAAGACAACTTATTCCAAGGAATACCTTGTTCAGTTGTTGGATGTGCCGTCCAGAGTGCGCAATGTCTCTATAGTTGGAAGCTTAAACTCTGGTAAGACATCGCTTCTCGACATGCTAATACTTCAAACACACGAGCTCAAGGTTTCCAAGAAGACGAGGAATTACAAGAAACTGCGGTACACGGATAACACCATATTGGAAATTCAAAGAGGCATAACGATAAAAACCTCACCGATTTCACTACTTCTTCAAAACATAAAGGGAAACTCTATGGCATTCAACTTTGTCGACACTCCAGGTCATGTCGACTTTGCTGACGAATTAGCTGTTGCCCAGAGACTTACCGACATTTCACTCGTTGTTATTGATGTCGTGGAGGGACTTACAATCGGAGCAAAAAGAGCAATTGACAACGCGTTGGTCAACAATCTCGAACTTGCATTCGTCATCAATAAGATAGACCGTCTCATTCTTGAACTCAAACTCCCACCTCAGGACGCATACCACAAGATCAGAAATATCGTTGACGAGATCAACACATACTTGTCTGAAAACGAGCATTACGAACTTTATGAACACCAATGTACAATATCTCCTGACCTCAACAACATTCTCTTTGCATCGGCCGATTTCAACTTTTGTTTCAACCTCAGATCATTCGCCAAGTTGTATTCTGAGAGATTGGGTGTCAGTTTTGACGTTGATTCATTTGCCAAAAGACTTTGGGGTGATATCTACTACGACGAAACACGAAACAAGTTTACTACTAAGGGGGAGAAGAGAAGCTTCATTCACTTCATTATGGAGCCGATATACAAGATTGTTACTCAAGTATTATCACTTTCTCCAGCTGACTTAGGCGAAACAATTTATAAGACATTTGGGATTTCCCTTCCAAAAGGCCTGCTCAAGTCAGATCCACATGTCCTCTTGAAGGAAGTTTTCAGACTCGTCTTTGGAGACTCCTCAGGTCTTGTCGACGTTCTTGAGACGTTCTCTCCACCAGACAAGAATTCCAAATTAATACATTTCACTGGATCTTCTCCTCAGATCCAAGAGGCTCTAAAGGAAGCCTCGAGTGATGGCCCTCTGATTGCTAACATTACCAAGATGGTGGATGGGTTAGCGATGACTAGGGTTCTCTCTGGTAAGATCAAAAAAGGAGAAGAGATCAGAGTCTTAGGTGAGAACTACAATGATGATGACGAAGATATGGAAATGATCGTTGTTGATGAGTTATATTTACCTGGTGGGAGATATAAGATTCCAGTTGATGATGTTCCAGCTGGCACAATCTGTCTCATCGGAGGTATCTCTATCATTTCCAAGTCAGGAACCGTATTCGCACAGAGTGCGCCAGAGCCATTGGCCACTTTTAGACCAATTGATTACATTATCAAGAGTGTCTTCAAAATCGTGGTTGAACCTCAAGTTCCAACCGAGTTGCCAAAAATGCTTGATGGGCTGAGAAAGATAAATCAGTCATACTGTGGTGTTGAGATTAAGGTTGAGGAAAGCGGTGAGCACGTCATATTTGGTTCTGGTGAGCTGTATATGGATTGTTTGATGTTCGATTTAAGAAACATTACGGATATTAATATCAACATATCTGATCCAATCACGAAGTTCTCTGAGACAATTGCAGATTCAAGCTTTACGAAGGTCTCCATAAAGTCTCAGAACGAACAGAACTCAATCACGATCATTGCAGAGCCTCTTGAAGAAAAGATTTGTAATGATTTAGAGAAGGGGAAATTACAGTTTCAAAAACGTTTGCACAAAGTTCTTCGTGAGAAATACGGTTGGGACTCCCTCGCTGCAAGATCATTATGGAGTTTTGGCCCAGATACCAGTGCACCAAATGCACTGCTTGACGATACGCTTTCTGAGGAAGTTGACAAGGACATGTTAAATTCCTTGAAAGATTCCATTATCCAGGGTTTCCACTGGGCGATTCGTGAAGGTCCTTTGGCTGATGAGCCAATTAGAAACGTGAAGTTTAAAATCATTGATGCAAAGTTCTCAAAGGATATATTACAACGTGGAAACGGTCAGATTATCCCAATGGTGAGAAGGGCGTGTTATGCGGCAGTATTAACCTCTACACCAAAGCTGATGGAACCAGTCTACCGATTAGAGATTGTTTCTACATCTCAGACGATTTCAATCATTGAGGATTTGATGGATAGAAGAAGAGGTGCAGTGCTAAAAGATTCCCCAATCCCTGCCACACAGTTGTACAAGATTCATGGTTTTGTTCCAGTCATTGATTCTGTGGGCTTGGAGACGGATATTAGAGTTGCCACACAAGGACAGGCATTGGTATCCTCATACTTTGAAAAATGGGCAGTCGTACCAGGCGACCCATTAGACGAAGATGTGTTTATTCCAAAGTTGAAACCAGCTCCTATCAATGCCCTTGCGAGAGACTTTGTCGTGAAGACAAGAAAGAGAAAGGGCCTCACGGGACAACCAAGTCTAGCAAAGTACATTGACAAGGATCTCGTCGAACAGTTGAAGGAGTTAGGATTGTTAACCTAGTTAGGTCAGACTACGAAAAGAATAAATTTAAAAAGTTTGAACTTCTATTATGCCCATGTAAAATGAATATGCGTGATCATTTTCTGTTGCGTCTGCTCTTACCTGGACGCTTTGATGGCTTGCCCTTCATCTTTCTTTGGGAGAAGTCAGAAATATCGCTACTTGAGGCAGCGTCGTTCTTTCTCTTAAATCTCTTCATACCACCCTGGCCGTACTTCGCATCCTTGGCCATTCTAGCAGAATTTGGTTTTGATCTCTTATTTTGTTGGAATCCTCTGCCTCTTGTTTCTCTATCAGCTCTTTCAGACTTGTCAGCTGTAGCTTCTTCAAGAGCAATGTCAAATTCGTCATGCGACATCTCGTCATTCTGTCTCTTCTTCTTGAGTCCCTTAATCTTGTCCAAAGTTTCTCTTTTCTCCTTCTGACGCTCCTGAAGTGTCTGATTCTGAACCTGCTTACCGAACTTCTTCAACTCTCTCTGTCTCTTGGCTTCCTGAGATGCTTTCTTCTCAGTAGCTTCCTTCACGAGTTTCTTCTTAAGTTTATCCATGTGCTCGTCAGACTTTACCATTTCTGCAAAGTAATCAGCTGGTCTTGTGAAAGGTACCTTGAGTTTAAGTAATTTTGAGCGGCCTTCCAGAGTAGCTTGGAGTGCCTGTTTGTAGAATGCCAACTCACGCTCAGTGTCGTCGTAAATATCCTTAATCTGTGTCTCAACATGTTCAGCTGAAGTAAGAGACTGGTGTTCTTGGAATGAGTGCTTCGACCATGGGAGTTTAATACGTTCAAGAGCATTATTCAGAGCAGCAACGTTGTTAATTGTAAGCTTGGTGTGTGGTACGACATCAGCATCAGAGTCGAGTTCGACATCTGAAAGTGGAATGTCCTCTTCCTCCTCTTCCTCGTCGTCTTCCTCATTCTTCTCAAGTTCGGACACTTGTTCCTGCTCTTCATCGTCTTCCTCTTGCTCTTCGTCATCTTCGTCGTCATCTTCACTGTCACTTCTAGCCAATTTCTCAAGATCAAGCAAATACTCCTCCATCTCCGAGTCTGTATCTTCGGCAACTTCTACATCCTCTTCTTCATCTGATTCCTCTTCGTCGTCGTCGTCTTCTTCGTCGTCATCTTCCTGCATCTTAGCCAAAAGGGCCTTCTTCAACTTTCTCTGTTCTTTCTTCGACAGCGTCGTGCTCTCATATTCGACAGGCTTAGCTGCCTCTTTGGCCTTCTCAATCTCCTTTGCCTCCTCTCTGGCCTTCTTTGCAGCCTTCTTCTTCTCCTTCTCTGCTTCCTTGGCAACAAGCTGTTCTTTTGTCACAACTTTAGGACCATCATCACTCTGTGATTCCTTCTTGCTCTGTTGTCTTTTCTCTGCGGTCTTCTTCAACTCATCCTGAGCAAGTTTCACCTGCAGTCTCTCTTTGAGCTTTCCCTTACCCATTCTAACTGTTTTAACCTGTCTCGATTGGCGGATGCGTCCAATTGTGGTGATGGGTTCAAGGGGTTTAATACTGTTCACACTTTAAAAATTTTTGTGGGCCCCGATGAGCTCGTCCGAAAGAGGAAAGGTTTAGAGCACTGGTCTGCTGCTGTTGATATGCTTCACGATAAAGCCAATTTGGTATGTATATCTCTATTTAATGCTATTAGTGATATATATGGTCCTATACAGTAATTATATAAATTATGGTAAGATTTAATGGTGTGAATGGAACGGTAGCTTAAGAAGCTCTCCCTTTCAGCGTATATCTGGTCACACATGACTAGCTAAACCTGTCACCTCAGCGTACTTCTCAGCACGTTTCCCCCATTTAGCGGTTAATCGAGAAAAAACACACGTCGTCGACTTCCACCCAAATAACAACCACACAACAACGCTGAATTGAAGCAGACCCCCAGCTAAATCATCTACAAACATGTCCCACGAAGGCGAAGAAGAGTTGCTTGAGTACTCCGAACCAGAAGACAACATTGCCCCAACGACCGAGGAGAAGGCCGACGACAAGAAGGGTTCCTATGTCGGTATCCACTCGACTGGTTTCAAGGACTTCCTCTTGAAGCCAGAGCTCATGAGAGCCATTGTTGACTGCGGTTTCGAGCATCCTTCTGAAGGTTAGTGTTTCCCCCCTCTGGTGTTTTTGTCTCGAAGTTGTGAAATCTTTGTCGAAGCTTTGGTGATTGGTTATACCCGCACGCGTTGCGGAGAACATGTGCGTGTCAAAAGGACAAGACAGCAATTATCAGAGAAATTTCTCGACTCAATTGTGTTCTACTTGGTATCTTATGGTATCAGCTGACCTTTCCTTGATAAGAGGTGTCTACATGAGCGGCAGCTGTCATATTGCATGATGTTATCATTCAAAAGAATGAAAACCACGATATCCTTTCCTCCCATAACAGCATGGTGTTCATTGGCCATTTTGCCTTTTTTCCCACTTCTTCCTTCCTAAATTGCCATTCACTTGACGAATCGGAACCAAGAGCATAAATACCCCCTCCCCCAAAGCTTGTATAGATTTCACACACTTCAGACACCCAACACCATCACCTCACCCCACGATCTTATTTATTAACAATCACTTTTTGATAGTCCAACAGGTGTGTATTCCACAGTCCATTCACGGTACTGATGTTCTCTGTCAGGCCAAGTCCGGTTTGGGTAAGACTGCCGTGTTTGTTCTCTCGACTTTGCAACAGTTAGACCCAGTTGCAGGTGAGATTTCCACTTTGGTCATTTGTCACACTAGAGAGTTGGCTTACCAGATCCGTAACGAGTACCAGAGATTCTCCAAGTACATGCCAGATGTCAAGACTGCCGTCTTCTACGGTGGTACTGATTTCCAAAAAGACATTGAATTGTTGAAGAACAAGGACACAACCCCACACATTGTCGTTGCCACTCCAGGTCGTCTTCTCGCTTTGATCAGGGAGAAGGCTATCCGTTTGAACAATGTCAAGAACTTTGTCATTGACGAGTGTGACAAGGTTTTGGAGGCTATTGACATGAGAAGGGATGTTCAGGACATTTTTAGAGCTACTCCAAAGGAGAAGCAGGTTATGTTCTTCTCTGCCACGCTTTCTCAGGAGATTAGACCTATTTGTAAAAAATTCATGCAGAACCCATTGGAGATTTACGTTGATGACGAGGCTAAGTTGACTTTGCACGGTTTGCAGCAATACTTTATGAAGTTGCAGGAGAAGGAGAAGAACCGTCGTTTGGCTGATTTGCTCGATTCGCTTGAATTCAACCAGGTTATCATCTTTGTCAAGTCGACTCACCGTGCTGAGGAGTTGAACAAGATCTTGTGTGCTTCAAACTTCCCATCCATCACTGTGCACTCTGGTATTTCTCAGGAGGAGAGAATTGCAAGATACAAGTCTTTCAAGGAGTTCAACAAGAGAATCTGTGTTGCCACCGATGTCTTTGGTAGAGGTATTGATATTGAGAGAATCAACCTCGCTATCAACTATGACTTGCCAAGTGAGGCTGACCAGTACTTGCACAGAGTTGGTAGAGCTGGTAGATTTGGTACGAAGGGTCTTGCCATTTCCTTTGTCTCGTCTGAAGATGACGAGGCTGTTTTGGCCAAGATTCAGGAGAGATTCGACGTTAAGATCACTGAGTTCCCAGAGGGTGGTGTTGACCCATCCACTTATATGAACACCTAAGTAGGTTTCAAAAAGCTGATTGCTCTTTTCTATTGTATCCCTTTTTGTATATCTTGTTGTTGAATTTTTGTCCAAACGTAAAAAAGAATTGTATTAACTACTGAGAGATACTACATGTAGTCTTGTAAAGAATGCTGATGAAGTAATTTTTATAAAAGTTGTCCAAACCAGGGACCTCAAACTCTTTTGCTCATAGGAGAGCATCATTACAATAGCGATGTATTGTTGTGGCGTGTGTGGTAGCACCATATAACCTTGGATAGTCATCATCATCCATGTATTCCTGTGCTATTACCGGTATTTCTCCTGTATTAGACTCACATCTCCTGCCGACTTGTGGTTTGGGAACCATACGCAAGAGCTCTTTCAAATGAGAGGGTATTAGGAGTGCCGATAGTGTTGGCACCAGAACAAGGATGGCTAGTGCTTTGCAAGAGAGCATTGTTTGTTTGAAATTGGTATGAATGCTTTGGCTTGGGGTAAGACGCAGAATTGTGGGCAATCTTTTGTTTAAAAATTGAAAACGGCTGGCGTTCTTATCTTTATCAACTCACGACACACAAAGGGAGAAAGACGAGGGATTATCCTTGTGGTGATGGCAACTCCAACTTGCGTCGCTTGCGCAGTGTTCTGTAGCTGTGAGACCGAACTGTAGTACTGTCACTGCCACTATCACCACAACAGTGTTCACAGCTCCCCAAACAAAACTGTGTACTGAATAACTCTAACTCAAATACACACCGCTTATTGGAGGCCCCTATTTTTAGTTGACAGTGGTGCCGTCTTTGTGGCGATGAATATTCTCTCATTTTTGTAGTAGAACCTCTGTTTGTGGGCTTAAGAAGAGGTGCATTACGTCTTTTAAGATTTACGGCTCAAACGGTACCCCCAATTGACTGCACTCTGGTAAAAGTCAGTCCACCACAGATGCTCATTGGGATATCATCAGGTGTCTGTATATAGTTGGCCTGTGGTAGTATATCGCATCGTCAAGTGCACTGCCACTGAGGCCAATGGGAACCCCGACGGGCTGCGCAACTGGCCGCCGGAGACAGACGGGATGCTGCCCGCAACGGTAACAGAAAGCTCATCTCAAACAGCTTGGCTTTCTTTTAATGGTCACATAAAAGCACATACACTCTTTTAAGGACTTCGTCTGTGTATATCGAGGTGTGTAGAAGGGCGAGCTGACACTGTTTTGCGCTATTTTATCGCTACAAACCCGAATTGAACAGACAAGTGTAGAAGAACACAGCCACCCCCTGGCTTCCCCCGTTTGTCCACGTGGTATTAAAATAGACACACCGGTGTGTCACCGTGCGCCGGGCTGTGCTCTCCTATGCTGGAAATGTCTGACTCTCAGACTCCCAGAGAAGTTAGTGTTACTGCCTACAATGCACTCAAATACTGTGAACAATCGAGATGCGATCATCATGCTTCATGATTTATGTATACTCTAGAGCTTTTTGCTTTTTGCTCACAACATCGCCATCAGTGCCAAAGAAATCAGTATACTCGGTCCTTTCATCATATGTCCACTTGCGCCGTTTGTAGAACTGGAGCTGCTTGTAGAACTGGAGCTGCTTGTAGGCGATCCAGCCTTTGTTGTTGTTGTAGTGCTGGTGGATTGATATAACCGATTACATGTACTCCCACTACACCCCACTGCGCCTCCATTGGACGTTGATCCAGAAGAGACGATGTTGCCAGTTCCTGAACGTGTGCTACCGCCATATGACTGACTTTCAGTGTCACTATCACTATCACTTTCAGAACTTGAACCAGATTTTGTAGATAAAGAAGACGAAGATTCACCAGATGAACCCTCTGAACCAGAGGACGAAGAAGACCAAGATTCACCAGATGAACCTTCTGAACCAGATGACGATGAAGAATGACTGGAACTACCACTGGATACATGACTCGAAACATGACTGGAAACATGGCTAGAGATGGATCGTTTCTCTATATCATCCTGCAGAGACTCATCGTCGTTTTCCCTTTTCAGTAAAAGGTTATTTGCGGCTTTGTCATAACGGTTGACAAGCCCACAAGCCTCGTCTTTGCATTGTCTCAACTCGGCGATCGACATGGCGTCCATCGCTAAAAATGCAGTAATCAAATGTGGGAACAAAATGAACGCTATCAAAGCACGCATTGTTAACTCTTTCCTAATGGATATGAGACGATTAGTATATTCAACAATTGTATCAAGAGTATTGAGTTGTTTTTATAGTAAGAAAAAGAGTAAAGCCGTATGTGGTGGCAGAGTCGTCGTGACGTGCACAGCCGAAAAAAACTGCATCATCCTGTACGCTGCCCAAGCAGATACAATTAAGATCTTATCTCAGTTGATGAGATTCTAGAGATCATCATCTTGACGCTTCCTACAACAGTATACCAATAAAAGCCTTTATTTAATTTACAAACAGAATTAAACCCGGGTGTTTACAAAAAAACACACAAACCAGATCCGAACAAAGCAGATCACAAAAAGGATGTATCAATCCCCTCAACACAAGTAAATGGTATGAATCAACAACAACGCATTAAAACACTTACTCTTCTCTTCTCTTCAATCATGTAGAATATAAAACCTCAATGAATGCCTCCCTAGGCCAGGTATCAGAAGTATACTTTTGTAAGTCCTTGACTATGGAACAAAACCATACAAAAAGTCGGTTCCAGAAATATTCAACGAGCCAAGTGTCTCAAGCCGAATACCACATTTGATTCTCAATCACTATTAGGAAAAATCGGAAGCCACTGATGAATTCCCTTCAAACAAAACACAGAACATAGAGCAACGCTATCATGCCAACTCCCCCAATCATCGAAAATGATCCATTACAAACCAGTATTATCACAATACATCTTAAAACGGCATCAGAGTACAAGATCAGCCCAGTCGCTCGGTCGACACCAGCGCCACATGGCTTTCACTCCAAACTCCTCACCATCAAAAGGTGCACAGACAAGCACAGTCCAAACTTCACAAAAACATCAAGTCATAGGAAAGAAAACACCAACAAAAAGCGTGCGGGACAAAGTTTCATCAAGAGATAACCACATATGTGAACAACGGAGCAACCAAAAAGGAACCTAATAGTCGAGAAAACCATATGAAAGGAAACAAAACTCATTGAGGGAAATGATCAAAAAGAAAGAAAAAAACATAACTAGAAAAGAAACTTATTATACCTGGAACCCATCGTCAAGCATCATGAAATCATTCAAGTCAAACGAACTCGATGGCGCATCGGGCTTATAGTTGGACAGTAGGACAAAAAATCAGAGAGACAATGTTGAGGCTCCAAAACAAACTCTTCATGATTGCGAGACCGGACTCACAGTTGTGTCCAGAAAGCCAGGAACCAACTGGTTCCCTTAAAGCTCCTGGACACACATACTGGAATACAGTCGTCAGCAACCAACGAGTTTGTGAGCACAAAGTCTCTCGTCACTTGTCAAACCGTCAACCGCAATCACTGCTGGATTGCGCAACTCATCGAGAGCGGAATGCTCGTCATCCAATCTGACTTGAAATTCATCGAAATTCATCTTTTGATCAAAGGAGGTGAGTGTTTCAGTGGAAACAAGGTGTGGAACACACTCTTGTGCTGTGGAGAACTCTGGCCCGGCGGTAATGATGTCGAGGGAGAACTTATCCACGGTTCTTGGGGAGGAAACCTCGGAGGAGTACTGTGGAGAGAAGGGCTCCGAGTCCGAAGACTGTTGTGAAACAGAGAGGTTTCGTGGAGAGGACTCGTCGAGCTCTGGCACTTCGTCATTGTCGTCATCCTCCTCCTTCTTTATACCAGGTGTGAAGGACTCTGGACTCTTGGGGAGAACCGACTCCAAGTCATCATCGCACCCGACACTGTCAAGCTCACTGGCGTGTTGCAGCTTCTTGGCCTGTAAGTCCGGGAGCGACTTGATCTTGTCAGCGAGCTGGTCAATGTCGGCAACACCACCTTGGTAGTTCTTGAGCAACTTTTCATTCAGCTGCTTGAGGAGCGCCATCTGCTTCTCCATATCAAGCACGTAGGACTCGAGGAACTCCACGTGCTTTCTCTTCTTCTCACGGGACGCGTGGGCGGCTTTTCTGTTTCTCAGGATTCTCTCGATCCTGCGCTGCTCCTTCTCCTCCTTGGTCTTTGCCCTCTTGCGAGGCGGCAAGGATGTCTTGAAGTTTGCTGGGATCTGGACGTCGGTCATCGTTGAGAGATCAAACAATAGCAAGAAGAGGGTCAACCGCCGTGTTAGAAGAGGCAAAAACTCGTAGCTCTTTGCTGTTGGGCGGCAAGCAGATCACAGAAGCAGAAGGAGAGGATCGGCCGGCGCTCTTTTATATATGAAAAGGGTGTGCGATAATTCGCGGGGTGGCTTTCGGGGGTGGCGAAATGTCGCAAAAAGGGTGCGCACTGCGTATTTTTTTCTTTTGGCGCACGTTCCTGGCACGACGCCCCCTGCAAACAGGCAAAAAATAGCCCCCCAAAGTGACCGGAAAGTCGCGCCGATGCTGCGACACTGCGACACTGCGACACTGCGACACGAAAATATGCGGTACGCGCACTCTTCGCACGCATGCACCGCAGACAACTAGGTTGGGTTTCGTGTTTGGAGATGAAATTTTGCGCCATTGGCAATCTTTGGCAGGTGAAACAGAGAGGGAGTATGAGAGAGAGGGTGAAAAAGGAAAGAATTAAAGTGTAAAACACTTTGCAAAGAACACACAGAGTATAAACAGTGAGCATAAATAGTGTGCAAAACGATCTCCTCTTGAATCTTCTTCTTGGCCTTGCTGCTTGCACAAGATGTGCGCGGTTGAATGAAAAAAAAAAAAAAAGCGAGCGTCATGTCATGTCAGGTCAGTGTCAAACCCTGTAATATGTATGGTACTATCACTATGATTCTATAGCTCTTTCTATATATCTATATCTCTATAGCTCATGGAGAGCCCTGGTTTGTCTGATTCATCTGAAAACAGTCTGAAAATAGTCTCGACGACTCTCGAGGCTTGTTCCTTCTTCAGCCTTGAGGGTGTTGATCTCTGATCCGCGCTTGCCCTTGGAGTGGGCTTTGACAGGTGGATGGACCTTTTTTTTTCGCCCTTCGATGTACGATCTAGTCAAGCAGATACCAATGCGATACTCCAACGTCGAAGCTCGCGGAACGACACAAACATGGATGATATGGGTCCCCTCGCTTGTTAATCCTTGTTTTGGGAGAGAGTGCATATCGTACGTGAATAGAATAGATCTCTCCTTGCCTTTCCTGTTCAATCTAATCGAGCTCAGCATGCACTCTGCACAGGTGACAGGAATAGGGAAATTCTCGTCTAGCGAGATTCTGGAACAGATTTCACAACCGGTTTCAGATCCGTCCTAGTTCCACACACACATATACCCCTGTCGCTGCGATCGGCAAAAGAGCAGGCTAGCCCTGGCTCGATACGTCTATCGGTCTGTCAGGTACCAACTTACCAAGGCTTGTGCCCGAGATAGCAAGGGTTGTGAGACTGATATTCCTCGGCTGAGCGGTCTCTGAACCGCTTTCAATCCCTAATCCCTGATCCATGGATGCTTTCTACCTTTCCACGCAAGACAACGAGGGGGGAAATCTCAATCAGACACAGCCACACAGGCATTATCGATCGGTGACATCGGTGTGAACGTGTGAACCCCTGGTGCAGTCGTGGGTTATAGGTTATATGTGGTGGTATTCATGCGATGCCTGTTTAGCGGACTATCAAATCTCGCCTAGATGCCCGCACCGCATTCAATCTCGGAAAGCTCGTAAGTCAGCTTTTTCTTTGCTAAAGAAGTTAGAACACACTCTTCGTAGAATTTCCCTTCGGTGTATAAAATTTGCGCAAACAGCCTGGCCAAATAGTAGTACTACCATTCTACAGTATCTTAGATCTTCCTCGTTATCGTTATGCCAAACACTTTCTCCATGCAGCACTCTTGCCTCCTCACACATGAATAGCAGGCGCACTCTCCTGCTGCTTGGATCACGAACAATAACAACGGCAACTGCTGATGGCACCAAGGTGACATTGACCAGCTCATGTGGATACTTCTAATGTTCACTGATCATCCAATGGATCACCAAGATGACACCAGCCAGAGTCGCCAGACACGCCGAACACGCAAACGCGTACCAAAGCGGCCTCATATTTCGAGGGCTCATAACGTATGGTACGGGCCACGAAATGTAAACAAAGGAACCGGAAAAACAAAAGCAGAAAGAAGAAGAAGAAGAAGAAGAAGAAGGCTGTACGGCGGGTATTGTATATTGATTTGGGGTGAGAAGGTAAACAACAGTCCATCATTCTTGGGAAACTGGGTTATCGTCTTGTTCATCTCCAAAGTGAAGAAGCAGTGTGATCAGATCTCCTTTAGCGATCTCTTGTTTACTCCCCGTTACCATACCGACAAGGCCCATTCCTGCTCCTGACATCACACCTCTGACACACATTCTTGAGGAAGACAGGCACACCCGCAAGGGATACAACCATCATGATAGACGTCCAGAATGATAGTGTCGCATCCCATCCGAACCAGTCCATCTCCACGGATTCTGAAGAATCATTCCTGATAAAACAGTTGAACAAGTCCCAACTCTTTAACAACAGCTCCTCTTCGGGATCGAACTCCAACAATTCCAACAACAGACGCTCCCACTTTAGAGAATCGTACATTGACGACGACGGTGCAATGAAGTCTTTCAGTGTTTATCAGGATGTTATCAACGAGCCCAGTGATGAATCAAGAGACATCTCGCTCACAGGGTTATCCACGCTGAATGTCGACCACCTTGTATCCAAACCGGCACACAACAACATGCATTTGACAAACATCCTCGATGAAGTGGATGGGAACAATAATACCAGAAGAGCGTATCATCGCAAGTCGGCATCGTTATCCAAATCCGAGTCGATAAGAGAACAACAATTGAGAAAGACACACAAGCGAATGTCAGGTTCCTCTTTTAGAATATCAGCTTATGGAACACTACCACTCCCGCCACCACCACCACCACCACCACCACCACCAGTGGACCAGACAAGCAGTGGTAGCACAACAGGTGCAGAGCATCATCAGAGTTCCAGTGGAGAGTCTTATACAACGTCTCATGTTGCAAATCCACGTACCTCATCTCTATACGGGAACGTTGTCCTGCCGCCGCCAACACCAAGACTCTCGGAAGTGGAGATTGAAGAGTCTCTTTATCACAGTCTCCAGCGGGTTCCAACACCAGAGTACCCAGCTCCTCAACCACCAACGGATCACAGATTTGATTCAGTACCAGAAGGTACTTTCCGTCATGAATTACAAGGGAATGTCGATCCTCCAGAACTGGTATCATCAGCTGTTCATACAGAGTCGTCATCGTCTACGATGGGGTCTTTCAAATCTGCGCATTCTGCAACGAGAGCATCTATTCTCAATTTTGAAGAGACAAGACGGAAACAGAAAGGCACACCACACTTGATCATGCAGAATCAACATCGTGTAGGCAGTTCTGTGCAATTGTTTGTTTCTCCTCAACTACCACTCACCCCGGAAAATGTCAAATCGACTACTGATGATGTTCATACTGGTGTTGTCCCATCGATACATTCTCCATCTAGCGATTTATTCCCAGAGGCCGTTGATGACATGTCTGTCAGAAATGCCAAAAGAGCCAAGATGTACAGCAGTCAGGCGATAGCCAAGAAGGACAAGGGACTCAAGGAGTTTAAGCTAAGACCTCCAACGTTCCACCAAGACACACCAGTGGTGCCTTATTACAAGAGAGATTCCAATGACTCGAGTAGTGCCTACTCGTCAGACTCCTTATTGGAGAAACTGCATCGCGAGAGATCAAACAGACCAGAGAGGTATCACCAAGATACTGCTACACTTTTTTGGATCGTGTATCTCGTCTCCTTCCTGATTCCTCCACTCTTCTTCTTTCTTGGCTTCGGAGTGCTGGATCAACAGATTGGCGTTGTGGGCATTGCGCACAAGAGAATCAGTCTTCTGACGGGCACTGTGGTGCTTATGGTTGTGTTTGCGATGATAGGCGTTGGGTTTGGTGTTGGGATTAACCAGGCCAAGTCGTGACGTATTTACAGTTCATTTATACTTGATACCACTCTATTGTAGAGCAGTCGGCCTCGGTCTAGCCGTTCTAATAGCCCAGCTGCTATGTGGGTCCGCACAAAGGGAATCGCAAGCAACTAAGCATGTGAGTGGGCAATGTGCAGGGTGATATGGCCAAGATTAAGGGGTTAAAACTGGGGAATCTTAGCAATGTATGGGGGATTCTCCTTTCTTTTTCTTCTTCTTCCTGTATTTGTGGGGCAGAAGGCAGAAGAGGGAAAAAAGGAGAAGGCCGATGGCGGAGTTGCCCCAGAATGCCCGGCCCGCGCCCTCACGGAGATTCACATTACCACATTAACAGATTACCACGGTGACAGTGACAGTGACAGGAGACAGGAGAACTCCACCGTCACGCACAGGGCAGCAGAACAGAGGGAACCCACCCTTCTAGGCTTCTTGTCCAACTATCACACGCCGCACTGGCAGATCCCGGGAGGCCCGAGACAGGCAGGAGAACAAAGCACAGAGCGCTGATCCATTTGCCGCCCACCAGAGAAGCTATCCAGCACAGCATCACTTGACTTGACCTGACTGACAGACGATGGGGAACGTGCCGGCCAAGGAGGACCGCGGGGCGCCGGTGAACGGGTACAGGAGACGGGCGAGCTCATTGGCACAGAGTGCACAGAGCCTGATGCCCGTTCCATCCAAGTTGAGAGGGACGCTGTCCAAGAAGCAGAGCCGCGCCGACAGAGAGAAGCTCAAGGAGCTGAATGCCCAAGGGTTGGTTGTTCGGTATGACGAGAACGTGGATGGCGGGTACCTTGCCCCCTATGGGACGTATAACCTGAACCTGGACTACAAGATCAGCGTGGTGAAGGAGTGTATTATCGAGAGAAAGATTGCACCTTTTTACACTCCGCTTCAAGAGTATGACGAGTCGTGGGACGATCACGAGTTGCTCAAGCTGATCGATGCGCTGCCGTTGCGTGCCTTACCAGAGGATGCCGATGACGAGGATGAGGATCTGTCATATGATGCAGATGCCGTCGATGAGTCCCAGCTTTCCAGAAAGGAGTACAGGAAACACCTATCAAAGAAGTTTGGTAAGGAGCTCAAGCTCAAGAGATTGCAGTGGCAAGCGGCAGAAGAAGCACGCTATAAGCGTGAGCGTGTCGACTCTACACAGGCTGCCTCGAGAGACTTGAAGCTCAAGCTTTACAGAAATTGCTCAGAGTGTCCGATCTGCTTCCTCTACTACCCAAAGTGGATGAACTACTCGAGGTGCTGCAACCAGGCCATTTGCACGGAATGCTTTGTCCAAATCAAGAGACACGACCCGCATTTCCCACACGACCATGACGATGACGATAATAATAACGACAACAACAACGATGCTAACGAACTGATCTCAGAACCTGCCTGTTGCCCATACTGTGCCACGCCAAACTTTGGAGTCACATATACGCCGCCAAAGTTCAGAACGGGACTTGGTGGCATCGCCCCACGCTCTTATAGAGACCCTGTCAACAGCATTGTCGAGAATGCCATCGCTGAAGATGAAGAGCTAAGCACTTTTGAAATGCAGGAGGAGTACTTCCGCAAGAGTAGCGTCTCGAACAGACGTGGCTCGTTACCTGCCTCACACCCAACAGTCGTCACGACGGATTTCATCCGCCCAGACTGGGAACAGAAGTTGGAAACTGCTAGACTCAAACTCGCCAAGAGAGCTGCTGCTGCGAGTGCAATCCATGCCAGCAGTATGATCATCCAGGACCGTTCCAATGAAGCCGACATTGAACGTCGCATGATTGAAGAAGCCATGAGATTGAGCCTATTGGACGAGGAGACAAGAAAGCGAAGAGAATCAAGCTCACGGCGGTGACTAAATACTATGGCCTCTATATACGATACACTACTATACAATTAGCTTCCTCCTGTTCGTGGTATATCTGAAAGTTCATAAGCTCTTATCTGATAAGACCTTTAGGGCGATGCCCCACATTCTGCAAGGTACGGACATGCTGCCCTAGTGCGCAGCACGTGACTGCGGTTCTGAGAAACACCCAGACATTTTTTGGATGGGCACCGTTCGCGCTGTGCCTCCGCGCTTTTCCGCGCTTTCGCGCTGTGTCTCCGCGCCAAACAATTTTTCAAAGCGGTGGAAATTTCCATCACAAAGTAACACCAGCAGCCTGTTGAAGTTTGGCCCTTTACGCTCTAAAGAAATAGTCCGCTTCCCACAGCTTAAACTGATTATTCTTACACTACAGAAATGTCCGACTCCGCTGAGACTTCCCTTGCTTACGCTGCTTTGATCCTCGCCGACGCTGAGGTTGAGATCTCTGCCGACAACCTCTTGACCTTGACCAAGGCCGCCCACATTGAGGTTGAAGGCATCTACGCCGACTTGTTCGCCAAGGCCCTCGAGGGCAAGGACATCAAGGCCCTTCTCACCAACTTCTCTGCCGGTGCTGCCCCATCTGCCGGTGCCGCTGCTGGTGGTGCCGGTGCCTCTGGCGCTGCTGCTGAGGAGGCTGCCGCTGAAGAGGAAGAGGAGGCTAAGGAGGAGTCTGATGACGACATGGGATTCGGTTTGTTCGACTAAACGTATTCGCCCAATTTCATTTCATTGATAAAAGTTCTTTTGATGTCATTTGGTTAACTGGGAATTATGTTGTGCTAATTTTGTGTTTGTTGCGCTGAGTATGCTGGTGGTTTATATATGCTGCCATTATAGAGGCTAACGGATTCATATGGACAAATCAAGTGTAGTGCATGGATTATAGAGGATAATTGTTAGATGCCCATACTGTGTTGAATGTCTAGATTGGAAGTCGTGGTAATACTTGGTTGTTAGAGCACCTGATTCGAAGTGACCACATGAATGAACACTAGTGCCTCCTTTCATCTAATCAAATAATCAGTCAGGTGAAGGATAAATAAAAGACTACAGTCAACACTCTTTCGAACCCAATTCTTTTTCATTCTTTTGTACATTAGTCAACGAACGAATCACGCTTACTTCTTCTTCTCAGCCTCAGCCTCAGCCAACTCTCTAGCTCTCTTTTCTCTGATACCCTTGTACTTCTTCTCGGATCTAGCCAATCTCAAAGTTCTGAAGGCGGTCTGCTCTGGAACCTCAACGGCTCTTGGCTCGGACTCAGCAGCTGGCTGGACAACTGGGAAGGCAGCAGCAGTGGACAAAACCTGCTCAGCCTCTGGGGCCTTGCCCTTTCTTGGGAAGACAATCAACTTGGACTGGAACTCCTTGAGTCTCTGAACGTTCAACTCGAAAATCTCGGTGGATCTGTTCTGTCTTCTGTGGTCAACGGCAATACCAATGGTTCTGGCGTAAGCTGGGGTCAAGCCAGCAGCCTTGATCTCACGGAGAGTGAAACCTCTACCGGCGCGGACTTTTCTGTTGTACTTGACAGTTGGGGCTCTGACAACAGGTCTCAACAAGTCCAATGGTCTTGGGGCAATGGCGGCGGCCTTTGTGACTCTAGCCTGTCTTCTCGAGGCCTTCTTACCAGCCTGGTCAAAGTGGACACGGACACGCTCCTGCCAGTGCTTTCTGAAGTGGTTCTTCAAGAGCGGCAAGTTCTTAGAGATAGCTGCTTGGTGTTAGTACTTCTGGATCATAGTGCTTGGGCAGGGTCCCGGTGTATTGGTGATAGAATAGTTCCGGATAACATGTAATCTGAGATGACACCATTTCATACTAGTCCTCTCTGTCTCTAGCCATCTCGATATCAACACTTCAACATAAGATGGTGTAACCTGGTGAACGAGACACCACTTTCCAAAACTATCCCTCTCCAATAAACCAGGCTCTGCCTCCTCAATACACCCCTCTTCCATAGAGACATACCCATTTTTGTCTGTTGTGTGCTGCTTTAACAGGGCCCACTCGTGTCAAGAGAGTTCCTCCAAGCGGCTTTTGGTGAAATTTTGTTTGGGTGGAAAATCGCAGGGCGCCGTAACCCTGCTTTTCTGTGGTGTCCGGGTTGCACAGCTGGGAAACAAAAGAGCAGTCACAAATCTTTTCTCATGTTTCGGAAATCGCGAAGCGCTTTGTTAATGGGGAGTGTTGCCATGGCGATGTGAGGGTTAAGTGTGCGCGAATATTGCCGCATTCGGGATAGCACTTCTTTTTTTCCAACACAACGCAAAAAAGCCAAATTTGTTCACGAAAAGAGCGTTAGCACCTTCCACTGTCCTCCAGCACAGCACACACACACCGAGAGCAATCATGTCCGCCGAGAGAGAAGTCAAGAGTGTCCAAGTACGTGGTCAGAGTGTCGGGGAGGATATATAGACGAGCTGGAGGGAGATCAGCGGGGGGAGTGTGGTTCTCAGTTACGATCCTTTTCACTTGGAGACCGATGGGATGGGGTCGATTTGATATACTGGATTCACGGGAAGGAGGATGTGCAGGGACTGCTATGTTCATTCAGTCAGTTATTTGTTAATGATCCGATTGTGGTTTTCCCCGTTTCTGTCCCCATTATATTTTAGTGCCATATGGAATTGTCAAGTCCTCATGACAGACCTGTCTGATTAACACCACAAAGCCCACGTCCGATATTGCCCCCTGTTTCTTCCAGCTCTCTTTTCCTCATGTCCATTACAGAGTACTAACATCCATTCTAGACCTTTGGTAAGAAGAAGTCTGCCACTGCTGTTGCCCACGTCAAGGAGGGTAAGGGTTTGATCAAGGTCAACGGTGCCCCAATCACCCTTGTCCAGCCAGAGATCTTGAGATTCAAGGTTTACGAGCCATTGGTCATTGTCGGCTTGGACAAGTTTGCCAACGTTGACATCAGAGTCCGTGTCACTGGTGGTGGTCACGTTTCCCAGGTTTACGCCATCAGACAGGCCATTGCCAAGGGTTTGGTTGCCTACTTCCAGAAGTTTGTCGACGAGCAGTCCAAGAACGAGTTGAAGAAGGCCTTTGTCGCTTACGACAGAACCTTGTTGATTGCCGACGCCAGACAGCCAGAGCCAAAGAAGTTTGGTGGTCGTGGTGCCAGAGCCAGATTCCAGAAGTCCTACCGTTAAGGAACTGCTTTCATCTACCTACCCATTTCATCTCCTGTCATGCTCTTATCTGTACACTGTTTTCATTAACTAATCCACAAAAAAGGTTAATCTATCATGGCTGTGTCATTGTAGCGAGGTTGTAGTATCGAGATTGACTGGGTAAATCTAATTAGAACTGTGTTCAAGTGCAATGCAAACTACACTAATGAAGACATGTAGCAAAGCACATACAAGACAATATACAATAAGAGAATAAGACAGAAATACAACATAGTAATACATTAATACCAAAAGAGAGCTAAAAGAGGTTGCGAGCCCCGGCATGTAAACACTAAGCGCGAAGCGACGCGTTGTTGATACCCGCAGTGTCTCTCTTTGGTTTACACTTCCATTAGAAGCCATTCTTAGGAGGCAAAGAAGTTGGTTAAGGCTCTGGCTTTGGGAGCATCTGTGTATCGTTGAGTGTGGGAAGGAACACTTTGCCAATTCGTCTTTGTTCGAGAGCATATAGCAAGGACACCCGACAACCAGCACGCTTTAAAGCACGCGTCTTGCCAGTTTATGCCATGCTCGTCACTACACAACTCGACAATATCAAGGACGATCCAGCGTCTCCGGACTTGTTCAATAGTGGTGCTGAGACCGTGGTGACTTCCAAAGAGAGCCCAAAGGCCCCGCAGTCTCTCGTCTGCGCAAGCCGGACCAGCTCTTCACAATCTTCTCAGGCTTCTTCGGTAACGGTGCCAATGGTGTCTCAACCTCCATTAGAAGAACCCTCATCGGCGTCTTCGTCGACATCGACCTCGTCGTCGTCACAGATGGACGTGTTGCAAAGGGCGAATGCCTACTTGGAAGAGTTAGGGAGCGAAACCACGACGACTAGCCAGTTAGTTGCGGACCTTCTCACAGCACTAAACAAGTCCAAATCCGAGACAAACCAGTTCAAAATCCAGGCACAGTTGCTATCTCTTTCGGCAAAGGACGCAGATATGAGATATGAAGTTGAGAATGAGCTTGTCAAGCGTGAGGTACAACGACTCAAGACTCAGAATGAACAAGTTGATTACCTTATGCATAAAGTCACTTCACAAAAGCAGTTGATCAAGAAGTACAAGAACGAGATCTTGAACAAGAACAAAGAGGTGATTCGATTGAAAAATAAGATCAACGCCTATGCTACGAGCTCGAAGAAGAGAAGGAAATCTTCAAGCAGTCCGACAAACGGCATGCTGGACACGCTGGGAATGTTGGCGTCACAAGTGTTGACAGAAGAGGAGAAGCATGAGCCACCGCGTTTCACAAAGTAGGGATTTCATAAGGTTAATTAGTTGTACAATATATATAAACGAGTTGTATTTTACCTTCATTTATTCAATAATTCATATATCAATTATCTCTTGTAGAACTACCCATTGCACCAATGAAATTTGTGATTGATTTGCAATAAATAATGATAAATAGTAATAAATAAGGTAGGCTGAAACCCATGGAATAAATAAGATCAGGACTGTTGCTGCTCAGCTGGCACGGACTTCTTCAAACCGGCCAACTTGTCGTACTCACCTGAAAGGATTCTCTCGACAATCAAGTTGTCCTTGTCCTTCGATGCCAAAGCCTTCTGGATATCTTCCACTGGACCATCATCCTCGAGGGCTCTCAACTTCAACTCGTCCAATGCCCATTGGTCAACACCGGTCTCCTCTTTAAACATGTGGATACCGACAAGAAGCACCAATGCGGGAACAAACAAGTAATAGGTGAGGTCCTCCCAGCCTTCCTTCTCATTCTCTCTAACGACTTTCCACTCCAGCTTCCCGTCTTTACCTTCGAATGGCACCTTGTCGACAATGTCACCAGCAGCACCATTGTGTGCGTTCGGCAAGAGCTTCTTGACGGCCTCGGAGTTCTCGTAAAAGAGCTTGGCCTCCTGCTCGCTCAGCATAAGCTGCTGCCACAACTTGAGCGAACGCTTCTTGGCCAACAACGACAGCTGGGCCAGTTTGTGGAACTCCATCTCGCTCGGCTGGCGGGCAGACCCATCGGCATTCTGGTAGAGCTTGTGTGGTGGAGGAAGCGAGTCGAGGAGGTAGCGCATGTCCTCCTCGATGCGGGCTCTGAACGCGTAGGCGGCCCTGGTGGAGTGGATGAGACGTCTCTGTGTCAGTCTGAGTCCGTTTCTAAGCATCATATTGGAGTGATGTGTGATGTCTTGACCTTCTTCTTGACCTTCTTCTTGACCTTCTTCTTGACCTTCACCTTCTTCATAGTAACAGAGATCGCGCTGTTTTCAATTGGCTGGCAAATCCGGGGGACTTTTTTTACAATTTTACCCTCGGATCTTATTTCTTATCAAACGAGTTCGCGCATTGGTTCGGACCACAGGCCATCTCCATCGGATGGCCTTGTGACACAAAACAAACGATAACACACAACGATGGTGGTGGTGGTTCTTTGGCAGGAGTTAGAAGTGTATTATTGGGAATATGGGAGAGATCAGGTCGTCGTTCCAGCGACGCAAGAAGGGTGCCAGTGGCAGTGGTAGTGGCACTGGTTCCATGGCGAGTAGCAACTCCACTACGACAACACCTCCGAGAGCCACAACTGCTCCACGGGCTATAGATGGTCTCAACAGTGCTGATGGTTCTAAAGAGGGAAGTCCCGGCTCTGATGACCCGTTGGAAAGTCCCAGCACGCAGAGCTACCGGTCGACAACGGGCAGTCGGGAGCCAAAGACCCCCATGGGGAGTGGTATAATCCAAGAGCGTGACGATATGGTGTTGCACGAGATACCACTCGCTCGTTCCACTCAGTTTGAGAACCAGAACGCATTGCTTCACGATGATGATGGCTCGGGCGTGCCTCCAGCACCTCTATGGCCTGAGTCCCAGTATACCACCTTGATGCAACCACAGTCCCACTACTTTGCATCTTCGTCCAACTCCCAGCATTCCATGGCCAGGTCTTACCAACAGGGAGGAACACTAATAAGGGAGTATGATCCAAATGTCGATCCAATGCAGTATCTCCGTGCAGAGGAGAAGGGGCTCAATCTCAAACTCCAGGAGCTCTTGTTCATGCATGCCGATATATCAGCCAAGGGAATGAGCACACAACGGGTACGCAAGTTGATCGGACAACAGTTTAAGAGCTTGAGTTTGGTGTATGAGGCGATGCAAGAGCTATACCAGGCTCAGTACAAGAGGAAATCAGACATGCTTGCGTCTTTTGAATCATGGGAGGCAGATAAGGAATTGTTGTTGGAGGAAGTAAGAGCTATCCGTAGCCTCGACACTGATGAGGGAAGAAAGTTGGCAGAGCTCAAAAATGATGAACTCAATGTCGATGAAGAGATAAGAAGAACTGAAGAACGGTTATCCCAGCTTAAAGACAAGAGGGGCGTACTGAGGAATGAGATTGATCAAGTGGAGAGTATCATTGAGAGCAGGTCAAGCTCCTATGTCGAACAGCTTAGAGATATTGAACGGCTAGAGAAGCAAACCATTGTCAAACTATCCGATGAGAAGTCGGTTTTCCCACAGACATCAAATGTGAACTTGTCAGAGCCAACATCGATGCTCGGCTCATTCTTGATGAGATTCGGGTCCCAAAGCTACGTTCAGCCTGCTGCCATGCTAAGTCCATCACAGGTGATAGAGATGATTAAGAGACAGCTTGAGTCCTTCGAGGACGGTGTCGATGACTTTTTCAACAAACGCCAGGTCTACAATGAGTGTCTTGTAATATGGGAAGATACATCTGAAGTATTGACGACATTGGAAAAAGATTTGGCCGTGACGTTGAAATCTCAAACCTCAGACACCCCACTCGCCACAAGGACAAAGATCGAAACACTACTCAACAAGGCGCTATCAACTTTGAAAGACAGGACAAACACTGTTAAAGGTATGAATGACGTTATTAAAACACTTCTTGGTACAGAGATCTCAACATTGCAAAAGGGTATAGACCTCGTTGATCCAAAGAGCACAAGCCAACAGGACTTCAAACCTTCACCGACACCTGCCCATGCTGTTCCTGCTCAGCCAACACTTGCCATCTCTTCACCAGTTGAGCCCGTTTTATCAGCATCGCCACCAAACTTATCTGGATTATCCATTGGTAACAAATCGAAAAAACCTGTATCTGTGGGTAATAGACTAAAAGAGAACTTGACTGGGGTTAGGAAAACGTCGAATTCTGGTGCCAAGGGAGAGAAGAATGACTAATGGCATCCTACAGATAAATACATGTACTTTATAATCTGTAGAATGCACAAATATTTTAGCGTTTGCGTTGCTTCTTAGGTATGAATAAACTTGAACCTTTCGGTCTCTTCTTCCGTGGAGGAATAACTCCAGAATTACTTGGTCTTGGTGCTAACGTGCCAGAATTAGAAGGCTTGGGTAGTTCACCGGAAGGTCTGGATCCATTAACGTTATTTTGAGATCCAGGTGATGGTCCACGTGAAAGCGTGCTCTCAGGAACTGTCTTGGGCTGCAATGGGACGTTGGTTTCTGTGTTTGGGTGCACAGACCCAGTTTCATTATGAGGAGGCTCTGTTGCAATATCGGGCGTTCCTGCCTTCGAATCTGTTGTAAGCTTTTGGACACCTGTTATTGAAAGAGATTCGGGAGCTTCGGGCACTAACGGCTTATTTCCTTGTGTACCTGTTGGCGTTGAGAGAGCAGAAACATATGGTGTGCCTTGTGTAGAAGTCAGTGATGTCTTGGTGGCACTAAGAACTGTTGTTGTTCTTTCAACTGATCTCTCCTTAACACCATATGGTTTTCCTGATGATCCCGGCTTCGTTGGTGGAGGTGCAACACTACCTGAGTTGACCGGTGAGATAGTTCCAGATCTGTGCGGAACTTGGCCATTGCGGTCATTCACAGCACTTCTATGATCTTTCTCTAGCGAACGATCGCTGTTAGACTTAGGAGAAATACCATGACGCGCAAATCCCTTCTTTACTGTAAGGAAGCACGATCTCTGTTTGGCATCTTCAATCAAATCACGCCATAGTGAATTCTTGGTTAAAGAGTCGTGATGACCTAGAATCCAAAGCGAACACTTGGGTCTCGTCAATGCCACATTCATACGACGGAAATCTTTTAAGAAACCAACACCACGGCTATTTGGATCAGCACGCACACATGACATGATGATAATCTCCTTCTCTTGACCTTGGAATCCATCGACTGTGTTGAAAATGATTTCGTTCAAGATTGATCTTCCAAACCTTTTGATAAATGACGAAGATAATAACTGATTCTGCTCCTTATAAGGGGTGATCACACCAATTCTGTTCTTGAAATCAATATTAGGATAGTCTTGGAAAAGCCTCTCAACTAACTCCATGGCAATATTAATCTCAGCTCTGTTGACATAGGAAAATGTTTTCTTGTTTTGAGTCTGCTGACCTTCCACAATATCCAAAAATCTGTAAGGAGGGAATAGCTCATTCTCATGCCAAGGTCTAGTTGTGAGTGCATCATTTTGTGGACCATCTTTCAACTCACCATCATAGAATTTCTGCGAAGGAAATCTTGAAATTGCGGAATTCATACGGTATTGAACGTTCAAGAGCAGTGGTTTGGTATTCTTGGCCATTCTCACAAACAAACTCTGATCATACCCAGATTCAGCAGCAGCCCCTGATAGAACAGTAGGTGGTAACTGGTTCGGATCACCAACCATCACGCAACGTTTGCAACCGTATCTCAGAGGTATAACAGCAGAAAGTTCAGTACATTGACAAGCCTCATCAATGATAACAGAGTCGAACTTGATACCCAAATTAGCAACCATCTCGTGCGCAGAACCAGAAAGGGTCGAACAGATAATTTCAGCTTCTCCTAGGACTTTCGCTTGACAGTTTCTTCTGGTGATTTCCCTGTTTCTGTAAGCAGAATTCTGTTTCTCTCTCTCTTCATCAAGTTTTCTTTTGACATTATTAATCTGTGTAGTCAGTAATCGTTTCTTCTGGTACACAGTATCACCTGCTGGATTCTTTTCGTCAGCAATAAGCTTCTTGCATTCATCAAGCTGTTTTCTCAACCCGTTCAATTCTTTGAAAAGAGCATCGTTATTGTTCCCAACAGGCTCACTCTTACCCAGTTGGCGATCAACCAACTCTTCAAGAGTCACGTCCTTAACAGCAGCATTTACAGCTTCCGAACGGCCCAAACGAACCAATGTTGGAGTGTATTTGACTCCTCTCGAATTCATCACACCATCTTTCAAACGGATAACAAGTTCATCTACCGCTGCATTACTCGGAGCACACACCAGTACCTTCCTTGATTTAGCAGTGGATGTTGCTGGTGCTGCCTGTCCTGGAATTGCAATAGCATTGGCGGAGCTGAAGGAAGAGAGAATGTGACCAATAACACCGAGTGTAGTTTTGGTCTTACCAGTTCCAGGTGGGCCTTGAATCAAAGAGAATCCCTCAGTTGCCACAGAAGCTGCAATCGCATTAGCCTGAGATTCGTTGACATTGTATCTAGTTCGGATTGTCTCAATATCTGATGCTGGAATCTTTACCGGTGGGCTTGGTTCCGCCTTCAAGATCTGATCTACCAAGTTGTAGTACTTCAATCCAATCAAAGAGGAGTACTCTCTCTCGATTGTTGTCATCTGCATGATTCTCATCATCATGATTGGCATGTGTGGAGCCAACCATTGGTTCAATGTCGCTGAACGAGTAACTCGCAACGTCAGATCAACTCTATCACCCTTAAGGAACTTGATCTCATGTATCTTCGCGAGACAAGTCATCTTTGAATTCTTGACATCCTTGACGGATGGAGTTTGTGAAGGCTTTTCAGCATATGCTAATACAACCAGATCAGAATCAGTGTACCCTTTCTGTGAAATCTCAGTCTTTGTCAAAGAGCAAAATATCTCAAAGAAATCGCCAACGCTGCTCTTCGCTCCAATCTCAATATTCAGAGGCTTAAAAGCTTCCCTTGTTCTGGCAGCAGATATTGCTTGCCAGCATTCAACCAGCAGTAATGGCTCATAAACTTTTTGATACGCTTCAGCACTGGAAAATTTGTCCATAATGGGTGTGAGGTTGCTGTTCTCTGAATCAGGGTAGTCATCCTGTCTTGAAAAAGACCATTTCAAAACCTTCGAATATAGCGGCTTCATATCAACGTTCAATCTCAATCTGCTGTACTCTTCCTCTCTCTTCTTGAGATCAACTTTCTTCTTTGGCTTGGACCAATCACCCAAGAGACCAATTGACTTCTTCGGCTTTGGCAGGTTAAAGAGCTCATGTTTGTCAACTTCCTCATCATCATCACTATCATCATCATCTGCTGAATCTGTTTGGGCCCTTCCGGATCCTCTAGACAACGCCTTTAACATCTTCTCTCTTCCTAGCTTCTCGCGTTCTTCCCTCTCCTGAGCCCTTCTCTTTTCTGTCAACTTCTCTCTTGCAATGTCCGCTGCTGACTTTGGTAATTTTGGTTTAGTAAGAACTGGTGTACCCCTTGCAAGACTGGCAAAGTTATCAACTTTCATTTGGGTCTTCTTTCTTGTAACGGGCATTGATGCCATTTTTGAAGTTGTGAGAGATGATGGAGGTGTGGCACTTCTTGAAGAAAGACCAAGCTTAGCCCTTCTATGCTCTTCAGCTTGCTGAACAACTGCATCAACAAGGTCGGAATCAAAGATACGAGCTCTCTCTAAAATTTCTTCCGTCTGCATCTCAGTAAGTCTGTTGCTGAAGCCCTTCGATTTAGCACCATAACGGGCCAATAACTCAACCACCTTTGGCTCTAGTTGATAATCCAATCCGGTAGCCAAATCGACCGTCGAAGAAATAAGTCTGACACAAGAAGCAAGCAACCCAGGATCACTCAATCTCAACCACACCAACATGTGTTCAAAGGTGTTGGTAATTTCGTTGAATACGGATACTCTATCTCCATCCTGGAAGACATTCTTGATCGTGTTGAAACAGCCTAGAACTGCATGAGACAAATCCAAAGTATCTCTGGTGAATTCAATCATATCGGCATACTTATCAGCCCATTGTATCGTCTTAATGTAAATCAGGTCTAAGAACTTCCAACATCTGTTCCAAAAGACAACCAAAACCGCCTTCGTTGATGTGCTAAACGTATCATGCTCAGAGAAAAGACCATCAACAGGACTGTTCAGTGCTTGAATGACATCAGTCAACACTTTCACTGCTCTAGGACAAGGTTCATAAAACTCGATAAAGATCAAATTGGTCAAGTTATCGTTTATAGCAGCAATACCAGAGTCTAAATTGTTGGCCAGCAAGGACTGAACAGCTTCCAATCTGGCTGGTGCATCAAATGCTTCGTACAGCACATCAACAGCTGCCTGGTAAACGCCATTATCTGGAGAAAACACGCATGCCAGATACCCTCTCAAACTCTTCGCATTTGACAACATTTTCTTGATGTGTTTTGGCTCAACATCATTAAGCTTCGTCAAAAATTCAGTCAGGTACTTCAAAAATTGTTTCACATCGTTGATATGAGCTGGAGTTCCAACGGAAATAATGGTAGATACATCATCAAGCGAACACAACACCTGGAAACAGAGTTCAAGTTGACGATTGAAGTTCTGTGACAAGATAGCTTTGAATAGTTGAGGAGAAAACTTCAGTGTTGAAGGTATTTTCTTGTTGTGGATCTCGTAACTGTTCTGAGCAAATGTCAAGACGTCGAAACGTAAAGCAGTGGCAATGACATCAGTTGCTGCTTTTCCAACAGCAGCATTGCGGGCCCGTTCCTCCTCTCTGAAAAAGATAGCAGCATATGTAGCGTAGTCAAAGAAACGGACAAGTTTGTCATTGACAATAACTCTAGCGTCACTTCTGGAGAGTAGGTCTGTGTTCAATGCATGGGTATATAGCTGACTCGGAATAGTCAGAACATTTGAAAGCATCTCACAAGATTTGATGAATAGGATTGACTTGATATCCAGTGCAATACTCTGTTCGTTCTCTAGTAGGCCAATAAACTGCAAGCACATTGTCTCCATAGATTTTGTCTTCTGAGATTGGTTCAGCGACTCCAAGAAAGGATCAATCCAGGAAAACAAGTCGGCAATACGGCCTGCCGGGTCGATCTCTCCTGTCATTGGTTTTGTGTTATTCATGGTGCAAAGGAGTTCAATAAATTTGGGATTACGAATGATGCAACCCATAATGTTTTGAAATGTAAATTCTCCAATCTCACCCCAGAACTTAGATCCTACTGAATGCAGTAAGACTTCCAAAAGCCTCAGGATATACGGCAACGAGTCACCTGGGTATGAAAGGAGGTCGCCTCTCATCAAAAGGAATATGGAAGAAACGTATGCATCTGATTCCTCATTATCAAGATCAATAGTTCTTGATCTATCAAAATGAGCCAACGACTCCATGATTGCCGTTGAGTCTGCCAACTTGAATAGCGGCAGTACACTCCTGTAGAAGCGCTCCCGACTTGACTCATCTGCTTGGGCTCCTGGGATGCTATGGCCAGATTGGTAATTTTTGAGTTGATACTCGTATTCCTCAATCACATCATTGTGTATCTGAGATGGCGATAGAAGATTTTTGGGATCGTGTAGTTTTTCCAACATTCTGAAGGCCCACTTCTTCTGGATAAGATCTCCCTCCGAAGCCAAGAACAAATAACCCGGTGAGAGAGCATGACACTTTGTAACAACTTCATGGTCAAGTTTCAAAAGGATATTCATACACTTTGCAAAGGCGAGTCGAAGCTGATCATTTAGTCGTAGCATATGTGGACCAGCAATGCACTCAATAAAGGACAATACCAACTCATTGGGTACAAGAGCCCTAGAATTCATAATAGCGCCGGATTCAAACACTTCAAGCGCCTTAGAAAGCTTAGTAAGAAGCCTTGACGATTCCCATGTCAATACCAAGTTTGAAAACTGCTGAACACTCTCTGAAGGGACTCCCCTCTCCCAGACAAAGATCTCCTTCGTCTTCACTCTTGCCCTTTGGAACATTGATATGCAAGCAGCACAGTTGTCGAGACAATAGGAAATCTTCTCCTCGAACCAATCCAGTGCCGGGTTCTGCTCTGCAAAGGAGAACAATATCAATGCATGTGTGCTAGCGATATTCAATGCCTTGTTGCAGAACAAATGGTAATCATCGGAGGTGTGGATGTAGTTGACAGCGGCTTGGATCGACTCGTGCTGTAGAACATCGTCTGTGGGGTTTTCGTGGGATCTCTTGACGAGATCAGCCAGCTCTGTGAGAGCATTATTGGCCGAGATATCTGGCGAAGTATCCTGGTCCACCATCGGTGCCGAGAGCTCTTGTGAAGAATTCCTGAAAGGTATGTGATGGCACCGCCAGCAGCTTCCGTTTTGTATGGATCTGTGCTCCTATGGCCTATGGCGGGGACGAATAGCTCTCCAAGTAATGAAGTAGAAAGCCCCTGCCCTTCTGCACAGCTGTGAGCCCGTCAAATCAACGCTCACTGTCTCTGCTGGGTGAAGCGCCGTGGTTTAATCCGAGTGATCTCGTCTCTTCAAGATGCCAAACGCGTGTTTTTTGCACGCGATGAGGTTGAAGTTAGGCTGAAAATTCAGGGCTACATAACGGCTTTTTCGGCCCAAATTGCTGCCTCCGGGCAGTCTCGGCATGACACCCACAACATCAACACATTCTTTTAGGAGACATTGCGGTGTTGAATCTGGGCTCAATCTTTGCAGAGTCGCTAGTCAGTGCACTATATATACAGAAATGAGGTACGTTCAATATGACTTCAGCGTCGGTGGTTCAGTGGGTCTTGTGCCAGACCCTGATCCAACGTGTTATCTCCAAGAAACATGAAATGGAACGCTACTAACAAATCACAGTGGAAGATTTGTGCGTGCTTCCAAGTACCGTCACGTCTTTGGACAGCAGTCCAAGAAGGAGCTTTGCTATGACAACATCAGAGTCTCCACCAACGCGTGGGACTCCAATCTGATTAAGGTACGTTGTGTCCCAATGGTATCATTTCGCTTTATGGCTACTAACACTCTAGTGAAAAGGCAAACGGGAAGTACATCTCAGTGAACTGGAATGCTTCTGGTGGTGGTGCGTTTGCTGTTATTCCAGTCAATGAAGTTGGTAAGGCCCCAGACAAAGTTCCTCTCTTTAGAGGTCACACAGCCACAGTCCTCGACACAGACTTCAACCCATTCAACGACAACATCATCATCTCCGGTTCCGATGATTCCAAAATCGGTCTTTGGAAGATTCCAGAAGACTACTCCTTCCACAACTATCTTGATGATGCTGGTGATGTCAAAGACATTGCTCCTGTTGCCTTGTACACTGGCCACAAGAGAAAAGTAGGCCATGTCCAGTTCCATCCAACTGCAGAGAACGTTGCTGCTTCGTCGTCCTTGGATTACACTGTGAAGTTGTGGGACGTTGAGAACGGTAAAGATAAGATCACTTTGCAGCACAAGGACTTGGTTACTTCGTTTGCTTTTAACTATAACGGTAACTTGCTTGCAACCACTTCTCGTGATAGAAGACTCCGTGTTTGGGATATCAGATCCAACACTATCGTCAGTGAAGGTCCTGGTCATACCGGTGCAAAGGCTTCAAGAGTGACATGGTTGGGTAACTCTGATCGTATTGGTACCACTGGTTTCTCTAAACTGTCTGATCGTCAGATGGGTGTCTGGGATTACTCCAACATCGAAGCTGGTCCAGTTGGTGGTTTCTATTCTATTGATTCCTCAGCCGGTATTTTGATTCCATTCTATGATGATTCGAACAAGATTCTCTACATCGGTGGTAAAGGTGATGGTAACATCCGTTACTACGAGTTCCAGGACGACGAGTTGTTCCCATTGTCAGAGTTCCAGTCAGGTGACCCACAGAGAGGTTTGGCCGTCGCACCAAAGAGAACTGTCAACGTTGCTGAAAACGAAGTCATGAAAGTTTACAAGACAGTCAAGGATTCGATGATTGAGCCAATCTCCTTTGTCGTTCCAAGAAAAGCAGAGGTGTTCCAGGATGATATTTACCCAGATGCGCCATCCTCCAAGCCAGCTCTTACTGCTGAGGAGTGGTTCGGTGGTAAGGACGTTGATGGTCCAATCTTGATGTCCATGGAAGATATCTACAATGGTTCTGAACCTGCCTTGAGACCATCATCCAAGGCATCGACACCAAAATCTGCTGCCTCAGAGTCGCCAAAGAAGGCACAACCAGCCTCGCCAAAGAAGGAGTCTCCTAGTCCAGCGGAGATTAAGACTAAGAAGGAAGAGTCTAGTAAAGAGTCCTCGCCTGCTCCTTCAGGATTCACTGCACCAAAAACTAAGGTTGATGATCTCTTGCAGAAGGATGAGGTAAACTCTTTGTTGAAGAAGGTTGACACTTTCGAAACAGAAGCTGAACCATCTAAGGACGTTGCTGAGGATGAATGGGATGAGGAACCAACTTCAAAGAAGGCAGTGAACGTAGAGCCTAAGAAGGAGGAACCAAAGCCTGAACCAAAGAAAGCGGAAAAGACACCAGAACCGAAGGAGGAGAAGGCACCAGAACCAATGAAGGAGGAGCCAAAGAAAGAGACTCCAAAAAAGGTTGAACCTGAACCAAAACAAGAAACCAAGGAGCTTGAGCCAGCACCAGTGGTTGAGGCTACTAAAGAGGAGCCAAAGAAAGAAGAGTCGAAGGCCGATGCAACCAAGGACGCACCAAAGGAAGCAGAGTCGCCTGCTGCCTCTACTAGCTCAGCCAAGCCATTGACCTTGAAGGGATCTATTGAGAAACTGACATCCGTTGTGGAGAGCTTTGAAGCTATTGTCGCCAAACTTGAGGCTGCCAACTTAGACAAGGATGCTAGACTAAAAGCCTTGGAGGGAAAGATCCAAGAATTGTTAGAGAAGAAGTGAACATTTTGCAAAGGTTTTCTTCTACCGTTTTGAATGTTTTATATGTCCATGACTGCTTATAGGGCTCTTATATATTATACGTCGTTATTGAACTTGATTCAGGTTAAACTAGCATGCAGAATAATCTGGCACCGTGAATTTCACGACTGACTACATTTTTCAGATTCTGAAGTTGATTGTTTTCAATGAGAGAGTAATTATTGACACTATTTGGCCCGGAACAGCACAATCTCGGATTGCTTGAAATAACGTCTTCCGTCCTCGTCGATGATCACCAAACTCAAATAGTTCTTTACACTAAACAAATTCGTTTTCGTTGTTGGCGTTAAGTCGTAGCCTCCAAGGAATACACGAATAGGGATTGTTTCACCCTTCACTGGAGAACCATCCATAATCTCATACCGGATTGTGCTTGAATCACTTAGTTGATTCGGTTGGACACCAACTGTTTCACGAGTGATCAGTGATATTTCCATGTGTTTAATCTTCAGACGGGTGAGCAAGAAGTAGATTCGTCCCACAATAACGTCCTTCAACGAGTAAGTGGATTTGGAGTACTCAAATTCAATGTGTAAACAGTTCTCAATACCAATATCCAATTTGATGGACTTCTTCAAATCAGCTGGACTTGAATAGATGTAGACCCAAAACTTCTTTACTTTAGTAATGTCTGCACTCTTTCTCAGCACCGTGATCTTCACATAGTATGAGACGTTGAGGTTCTTGCCCTTGTAACTTTCAAATCTCTTCTCCACATCTTTAAACGTGAATGGATACGTTTCGGAATGGTCCATTTCAGCCGGTGGAGCCAAATCGTGACTCAAGCACAAGAAGTCATCTCTCTGACCATTAGAGACCTCAATTGACCCGAATAGTTGTGCCTTGATGCCGGTGTGTTCGACTCTCTTGCCATCTTTGACACGCACTGTCACTGAACCCGATATGCTCTCGCCATCTTCATATAACGGTAGCTTGTCTTTTTTACCTTGTGAAGACTTAACTTCAATTTGCTTGCGTGTGTCCTCGCCTTCCAGTCGTATTTCCAGATCCAATGGAGATTTGAAGAAGATTGACATCTTTGTTGATTGTATTCTTGGGTGATGATAGGGATAAAGGGTGCTCTGTGTGTGATCTTTCTCTCCAATCAAGCTGAATACTGGGGGCAAACGTAATATCAACAGAATGCCTCTTCTTAATTAAAACAAAGAACACAGTCTCCACTAGAGCTCAATGATCTCGATTACCAGGTTTTATCGAGGTTTCCAGGTGCCAACAAGCCAAAGTCTGTGTCCTTCTAGTAAGCCACACTGCTTTTTATCGGAGAGAGGAGTAAAATGGTGTTCGGTGGTGGTCGGAAGTGGTTTTGAATTCCGACTAAAATTTCCATTTTTCAGTGCTCATCTCTATTCATGATTTACTCTCAGATTGCAGAGATTCTCTAAGTAGCAATGGCAAAGGGGAAGAATAAGGGCAGTGACGAAGTACGTAGGCATCAGAAGACGTCAGGGAACTCGCGCAGACGAGTGGAGTCCAAGCACCATGAGAAACAGAGTAAATTTCCCACGAAACTTGCAATGTGGGACTTTGATCACTGTGATCCCAAACGTTGTTCAGGAAAGAAGCTGGAGAGGCTCGGTCTAATAAAGAGTCTGAGAGTCGGTCAGAAGTTCCAAGGTGTTGTGGTCTCGCCGAATGGTAAAGGTGTGGTTTGTCCGAACGACAGAGAGATCGTAGAAACTAATGGTGCAGCTGTTGTGGAGTGTTCTTGGGCAAGGCTTGATGAGATCCCTTTCAACAAGATCGGTGGAAAGAACGAGAGACTATTACCCTATCTTGTGGCAGCCAATCAGGTGAATTATGGAAGACCTTGGAAGTTGAACTGTGTCGAGGCCTTGGCAGCATGCTTTGCTATAGTGGGACACACCGATTGGGCTGAGGAACTACTGAGTCATTTCTCATGGGGATTTGCTTTTCTCGATATCAATAAGGAGCTTTTAGAGGTTTATCAGAAATGTACCGATTCTGAATCTGTCAAGAAAGCTGAAGAAGAGTGGTTGGAAAAGTTACAAGAAGAGGTTAGACAAAGAAAAGAGCATGGTGACGATGAAGACATTTGGATGCAAGGCAACACAAACCATCGTGACCTCCCACCAATGAGCGATTCAGACGAAGACGAAGAAGAGGAAGATGACGAAGAAGACGATGAAGAAGAATCTCGTGGAGAAAATGATAAAGAGGTGCCCGAGTACATTAAGGAAGAGGAAGAACCTGTGCTGGATGCATTGGGAAACATCAAGATTACAAGCTGACACTATGAGACGAATCTATTTTAGCTCGTTAATTTATGCATAATTCATCAGTCATTAATTAGCTCCGCGGTAGCGAAACGTTGTACATCTGGTAATCAACCTGCCCCCCTTCTTCAATAGATTTCAGAACCCAATCCGCATTCACCACTCTCACCGTCTTCCCACCATGAAGAGAGTGTCTGAGTCGAGATAGTGCTCTCCTCACAGATTTGACATTATCCAGAATTGCACGAGTCACGTTTGTGATCACAACAAAATTGCACTCTTCAAGTGTATCCACAATCTCAGCACCGAATCCTTCTAACCTAGATTTAGTTATCAGGTAATCATACCCATCTTTGCGACCATCTGATACCAGGTATACCCTTAAACCGCCAAATATTTCGAGCATATTAAGCACTGAATCAATCTCGGTCTCTTTCACAGCCTTGACATTCATGTTCTGTTCAAATATCTTTGTCAACAAATCAACAGTAAATGGCGTTTCAAACCCGTATCCAGACAACGTATCCGATCTTGTTTCGGCAGTAGAGCAAAGTCTTTCTGATGCAGCGTGTAAATGTACAGAGCTCACCTTAATTATTTCACCAGATCCGATGCAGTCGAACAGCCATGCTGGTTTGAGAACATCGTATCCCTTGCTGATCAATGCATTACACTCGTTGGTTCCCTTATCACCGATTACTCGAAGTTTGCTAACATCCTGCAGCCCATCTTGATTGAAAGTGACTTTCCCGCCGTGATTCTTCACAATGGTTTCAATTTCCTCCTTTCTAATCTTCTTCCCCATGTGGTAGCAATCATCCAAGATCTTGAAAGTCAAACCAGTGAATATGGATGACGTCTTACCAATATCCGCTGGGTCATTCCAAACAACCTCGTCCTCTGTCTCTTTCTTTCTCTTATTAGCCTTTCTTTTCTTTTGGGCAAATTTGTTATTCTCATCTGTAATCTTTTCACGACTCTGTTTCAACAGTGTGTAGTCTTCCAAAGTTGCTGCAGTCTCCCACGTTTTATCGGGTCTGAGTCTGATACAATAGCCATTATAGAGCGTGGTGCCCACTTTATATCGTCCCGAAGTCGAGAGTGCCCTATCAACTGCTCTTGCCTTAATCTGCAGCACAATAGAATCTCTTGGATCAATCCATTCAGGAGGTTCAAGTTTACCAAAAGCAAGTAATTCTGGTGGTGGTTTTTCCTTCTTCATGTCCCTCCATTTTCCCCTTGTTAGATTGTCAATCTCTGCATGAAGTTCTAATGGAAACCCATTGGCAACTCGACAGAAACTCCAAAACGTTGGATGGATGGTATCTTCGGTATCATTGCTTGTGACTCGGAGACCACAAAAATATTTGTTCTTCCTGCTCCTTTCTCTTCCAATGACTACTAGATCGATGTTTTCACCAAACTCCTCAAGGTATTCGGGCTTAACTTTGGACCAGGAAATTGATCTGCTATCAAGTTTATACCTGGAGTTAATGTCTTTCAGTACAACACCTTCAGATCCCTCTTGGATGCACTGGTCCATTGCCTTGGTGATATCCTGTTCGGTAGTAGCAATAGTGGCCGGAATTATCTCAACATAGTGTGGGGTAGGCTTCAGGATCTTCTCGAGATAACTCTTTCTTGTTTTCAGTGGGATCTCCGTGAGAGATGTGTCGTTAAGGTAAAGCAGGTCAAAGGCAATGAAGAGAGGATGGCACTCGTCAGGGTCAGGGTTGACGATGGCGCTAAGAGCAGAGCCTTTCAGTGTACCGAACTGCATAATAGTGTTGAAGAAAGGATCGTAACCAACCATTTCACCATCCAGTACACAATTCTTGACATTGTCATTGAAGAATTCAATATGGTTAGAAATGGTGCCTTTGTCTTTACTGCTTCCGTAGAGATAGGTGTAATCTGTGTTGCTTCTGCTCCAGTAGTGAATCTCTTGTCCATAGTTCATCCAATGGAGTTGGATACGTTCACCATCCATCTTCTCCTCAACAAAAAACCGCCCATTCAGATCGGAAATTGCTTTCGTATATGACAATGCTCTTTTAGCCAGTTGTGGTGCAAATGCCTTGCCGACCGTTACCATCAAGTCTTTTCTTTTCAACTTCACGCTTTGGTTTGGAAGTCTGTATGCGACGGCCTTCAAAGAGCTGACAACTTTATAGTATTCAGGGGCATCTTCATGCCATAGTTGAAGAACCTTGAAGTCCATCCCTTGCAGGATTCTTCTTTTGAGAAGGGTATCAATAAAATATCTGAACTCCATCAATGACATTTTCTCCATCACTTCTGTCAAAATCTTCACTTGGTATTCCTTCTTCATGTTTTCAGGACGTGCTAATCCATCCAGGATGTTATTGACGTCATCCACCGTATATACACCTCCCTTTGATGGTGCACGTCTGGATTGTACTGTCTCGGTGAGAACATCCGCAAGCTGTGTTCCAGGTGGAGAGTTCCGTTTCCAATTAATGACATTGTTCCAAGTTTCCGAGCCCTTCGGTATCTTCAATATCCCCAAAATGTGCCTTGATAATACAATATCCTTCATGTTGTATGTCCTATCTGGGTCCTTATGTGGCAGGATGAGAAGGAAAGCGGGAAGGATGTTGTCGCCGATGTTCTGTCTCCACATGAGATAGAATGCGTTCAAGGCCCTCTCCGTCAGTGGTGCCACAGAAACACCTCTTTGCCTTGTGGTGTAAATGTTCCTGATCTTCTGTAGCACCATCTCACAGAGCACCTTGTAAAGAATTGGTTGTCCGTGGTTAACAGGCCTTGTGCTCTCATCATCATCATCAAGTGTTGTGTCCTCGTAGATCGACGTCACCAGGCCCTTCGACTGCGGCTCCTGGAAGGTTCCAGTCGCCGTGGAGGGACTGCTCTCCTCTTCTTTCTTAATCAGCTCACCATCCATTGAACCAATTTCGATTTACAGAAGAGTAATAGGAAGAAGAGTAAGTACCGCAAGATGAGCAGCAGAGACAACTTCCGCATTGGGCCATTTCCCCGACTGCTTATATAATGAAACATCAAGCGCTAACAACCACTCATTCCACAGCCTTCTTCATCTTCAACTTCTTTAACGCTGCTTTCCACGCTGTCTGGTGCCCTTCAAAACCCCTCACCTGAGGCACATGCCACTGCTGCTGACTGAGAGAAGGTGAGAAAGAGAGAAAGGAACAGCTCGGATGCCCTCCCATCTGCCGCTGCTGTTGAATCCGCTGCTTAACGCCCTCTTCAACAACCCACAGCCCGAGAAGCCACCGCTCAAGGAGATCTACACACGGCTCAGCGGCGGGCCAGAACACAGTACCGTCATCGTTGTACCGCCGTTGGACATCCTGTTGAATTTCTATGACGCTGCTACAAACGCAACCTACGCAGACCTTTGCTACTCTGAGGAGTTCCTCAAGGACCACATTATCGTTACGCAGGAGGTCAAGAATGCCAAACTCTTCATCTCACTGAGCGGCAAGGAGCTTCTTGTCAAGAAGGACACCCTGTTCACAGGTAAGGGCTTCAAGAGGTCCCTCCAGCCCAAGATCACAAAATGCGAGTATTTCCAGAGCTTCAATGACTACTTCCCCAAGGGACGGCTATTTATGGTCATCCATGTGAACATGCCCCTCTCGGGTGAGCCACAGAGAATACCAACGCTCGACCTAATCATCCCTTCAAGCAACACTGTCGAGAGAGTTTTGCTCTACGACCCTGCCAAAGAGGTCGTGGAAGAACGAGACGCGGATGACGAGAGTACGAGGAATACATCATTCCCTGTGGACTCTGATCCAGTGGCACTACCATTTGAACAAATCATGAGAACGTATCCTCTCGTATCTCGTAATGTCGGTGAACAGTATGAGTCCCTTTTCAGATCATTCACTGTGAAAGAGGTTCCCGATAGGGATGCGCTTTTAGAAGTGTTCATGAAATCAATTGAGACTGCGTCACACATCTTCCAGACACTAAGCGATGAGATTGTCTCCACGGTGATCAAGGATACACCGCAACTGGACCTCAATGAGTGCGTCTACAACTATGTGGAACTCAACCTATTTGACAAACTATGGTCAAAGCTTTGCGACTTGAATGGGGACTTTCTTGCAGGTCATTACGAGGAGTTGGAACACCTCAGTATGAATCAGGTATCACTACCTGGCGCGGAGAAGATCAGCCTCGGTCAAAGGTCTCTTTTGGAACACAAAGTTTCAAAAGCAGTCGCAGAGTTCAAGAAGATGGAACTCACCACAGATTCAGCCTCAAAGATTAAAGTCTTTGTTGACACGATATCCATCCTCAGTAACATAGACTCAGTGACGGTGGATGCCGACACGTTGGTTGGTCTGCTTCTCCTTGTTGTTGTGCATTCCGGTGTACCGAACCTTGAAAATGATCTTTTCTACGTGCAAAACTTTTCGTTTCAAAATATTGACGTTGGTGTCACCGGCTATGCTCTTTCCACATTTGAAGGTGTTTTATATTACCTCAAAGATGAGGAAAATTTGACTGCACTCAAGAAATACTCGACAGCTAACAAAGCTGTCTTCTCCTACATTGACGATAAGGAACTTTTACAACTGAAAAAACTTGCGGACAATTACTCCAACGAGCATGATTCTCCCTTGAAGAGCACAAATCGTAATGGTGATTCTCTTTTGATGCAATCCATTCAGTCAAACGACTATGACACCTGGAAACTTCTCATTGACTATGACAGCATTTTCCCATTAGAAGACATTCTTCATGATAGAAACATAAACGATACAAGCCTTCTCAATGCTGCATTGAATTCGGAGAATTATGACATCATTGATGAGATCACAGAGATTTTGCTTTCTTCTTGCACTGCTGACGAATTGATTCAATACTTGAATTACCAAGATCAGCATCGTCGTACCATTGGCCATTATCTTTTCCATTATAAGGACTTAATTCCAAAATTGGGGCCATTTATTGATTGGAGAATAAAAGATATGAACGGTCAAACTCCACTTTTCGCCATTTGCAGAAGTTATGACTGTGCTGACTATTCGGAGCTTATTGGCACTGTTTTCAATGTTGTGAGTAGGTGGTACAAGGTTAACAACTCGGAGTTTGACTACGAAGATCACGTTGATAACAGAGGAAACACACTATTGCACATTGTGAACTCTAATTTGGACGTTTTATTGCAATATGAAAGACTCAATGTGAATGAAGTCAACGAGAAGGGGTATACTCCATTAATGATTTACGCCAAGTACAACAGATTGGAAAACATCAAGACGATCATCAGAATTCCATCCATTGAGATTGATAAACCTGACAAGAATTTTTTTACTGCTCTTGACCAATCAAAGAACCCACAGGTGTCCAAAGTGCTTGAAACTTCTTACTTGAACCAAAAAGTTTGTGGATTCGATGGGAAACAAATTGGAGTCATGCGTGTGAGATTGGAAAACAGCTTATGGAAACTCTCTCTTAGAGGATTCCTTGATGGGCAAGAATATGAGACTCTGCATGCGTTTTCAGAGTTTAGACATCTTGTTGAATTGATGAAGATTGAGTTCCCGAATACTTTTATCCCATTGGATCACACATTGAGGTATTTTGACATGATATTGAACTTCAGTTCTTTCAACAAGCTCAAATTGAACAAGATTGTGGGTCATTTGAATATCTCATTGCAAAGCTTTCTCATGAACAAACCACTCCTACAGTATGGACTTCTTTGGGAGTTCTTGATTACGTCGGAATTTAACAAGAGTGAACTGACACAACGATCAAAGATGAATTTGCTTAAATACAAGCAAGTTCTACTGAATGGTAGCTCGGGTGGTGCGTCAGACGGTGACACGAATAATGTACATCATGATGGAAAAGTCTTTCAGGAAAAAGATGAAATTTTCTTACAGCCGGAAGAAATCAGTGAGATCAACTTCTTTTTGAAATTTTCCCTGAAGGAGTTGAACAAAGTCAGAGTCACATATGACAAGTTATTCAAAGTTGTCAACTTCCAATCTCGTAAAGCTGCAGAATTAGTTGATTCTGAAGAGCTACTTGCATTGGCTGATTCTAATCTTGTTCCTGAATTGAAGTTCCTATCTGGTATTTTAAAGGCCAAGGGTAGGGATTTTGTTTATGATGATGAGTTATGTGAGACGATCTTGTACTTGTCGCTTGCAAGCGATGAGATCGTTTACAAGGTGAATGGGCTGATTAACAACAAGATATTCAGATGGTGGAAGCTCTATGGTGAGCTCATTGAGTTGAATAACAACTACAAGAAGTTCAAACAGAGTGAAAACAAAAGGAGTGACACTTCTAATGTATTTGAATATGAAGAGCCTATTCCTGTTAATGAGGAAGGGTTCCAGGATCTGACTTCAGTGACGAGTTTCACTCAAGTGCCAAAGAAGAAAACTAAGAAACCCCAACCTTCTTTCTTGTCAAACTTCATCGAATCAAAGAGACACAAATATGAGGCAAAGCTTCTGGATAGTTTGAGGAGTATTAAGAAGAGTTTGGTTGAGTTGAATAGGGATATCAAGTTTAACCATGAGACTATTGCGATGGAGATCAACAACTTTTTCGATTTCAAAAGAGAGATGATGAAGCTAGTCATGAGGAAGTATGTAAAAAAGCAGATCAAGGATCTAAAGTTCCAAAACATGATGTTGATGAGGGGACTAAGCGATCTGAAATCATTGGAGCAATGACAATACAGATACGATAACTATCTACGAGAAATGCCTGAAATAGATGCTGTAAGGGATTAAAAGTCTGACCGTGCACACTGTATAAGAATCATGATACTCCTTAGTTGTTGGAATCCTGGTTGTTAGAACCCTGGTTGGCACCTGCACCGCCACCACCCAAAAACTGACTAGCCATGTCTCTGAGTGATGGATCGTTCATCATAGAGGATATGTCAGGCATTCCACCGCCCGAACCATACTGGTTGGCCATCTGTTGGACAGCAGGGTTGCTCATAAGATTTCTGAGCATGTCAGGGTTCTGCATCATACTCTGGGCAGCCTGGGCGAACATTGGGTTGCTCATCATAGAGCCAAAGTCGGGCATGCCACCAGCGCCACCACCAAGCATACTGGCCAATCCGCTCAGATCTGGCAAACCACCGGACCCGGAACTGGAACTAGTAGTGTCACGTGCGGTAGACGACCCTTCAGAAGCTGGTGTTGTTTCAGAAGAGTTGAGGCCCAGTGACTCCTCGACTCTGCTCTTTGCTGTTTCGTATCCTTTCTTCATGGCATCTGATGGAGCATCGCCTTCGACATCCATACCCTTCTTATAAGCCTCCATGGCCTCAGTTGGCTTACCAAGGGCATAGTACGCAAGCCCAAGTCTAGAGTAGGCCTTAGAGTAAGTTGGATCAATCTCAATAGCAGCCTTAGCGTCCTCGATGGCCTTCTCATGCTCGCGCTTTGAGGAGTAAGCGGCAGCTCTGTTAGAAAGATAGATCTTGTTCTTAGGTGTAAGTTCAATAGCCTCTGTATACTTCTTAATAGCCTCGTCAAAGTCTCTGCGGGCCATGGCCTTGTTTCCGAGGCCCTTGAGCTCCTCGGCCTTCTTCTTGGTCTCCTCTTCGGCCTCCTCATCAATGTGTACTGGAACCTCGGATCCCTCCGTGGAAGGTGTCGAGGTGGCAGACTGTGCAGCAGAGAGAATCTCCTTCAAGCCCTTTCCTTTGAATACTGACTTGATGGTCTTCTCGTCATCGTCCTTGTTCACTTCAAAGGAGTCGGCAATACAGTCGATGGCAACGTCGAGAGATTCGATAAAGTCCTCAGAAACGGTCTTGTCCCTGATGGCAGACTTGAGGAAATTGATAATCTGGTGGGCCACTTCTTGGTCGGACATGGCTTCGGTATATGATGGTACTATCAATGGCTTCTGTCCTCGGTTCTGGAGAGTGCGGTGGCGGAGGTTAAGTACTCTTTTGAATACTCCAGAAGCTTGTAGAACATTGTCCATGAGCCCAAATGAGATTATATAAGCCTGGCGCGTCTGATCACATAAGCAGTGCACTTCTTCAATTGCGCGGACGACTCCAATTTTCGCGATCTGTTCCTCGTGGCCCAATGGTCACGGCGTCTGGCTACGATTTAAGTAGTTACTTCTGAAACCAGAAGATTCCAGGTTCGAGTCCTGGCGGGGAAGATCTTCCTTTTTTTTTGCTTCTTTTTTGCCCGTTTGCTTACGTAAGCATTGAGATACAGGCCCATTTCCGGACTTGTGCTATGGAAGAACCAGATAAAGGTCAGAATAGTGCTTACAGACCTCCAGAGGATCTCAAGGGGAGTCCAGCGAACCCCCGAGTCCTCCGTTATCACTGCGTCCAACACAGCACACCCTGTCATCGAACCAGGCATCAAGCCAAACGCTACTCAACCACGCCCTCCAACCCTCCAACCAACCAAACCAAAGCGGAAAATCCAATGATGCATCTACTATGAACGACAACTACCAGACAAACTCCAAAAAGACTAGAAACTCCTCAGAAAACAACAAAAAAAAGACCTCCACCGCCACCCAGCCTACGACCGGTTCTCCTCCTACCGTATTACAGGAGTTACAGCTCAGAGGAGCTCAGCCTGAGTTTATTGATCAATATCAGAAATTGATCTCTCTGCTTCCAGGTACCACGTCTACTGATGTTTTTGTATGCAAAGGTGTCACTGATATGCCTCCACCTCAGATGGAGGTCATCAACGACACCATCCACCAATACATCCAACAGTATATGAAGACACACCCTGAATTGGATGCTGAGATGACTGAGATGCTTGCAACACTCTCCCCGCTCACCAGACGCGTTGAGTCACGCACCATCTCCTTCTGGGACACCAGTTTGTCTCCTCCGAAACCCATGGACCGCTGGTATCAATGGATCACCAAACAGTCGTTCATTACTACTACAGGGTACCAATTCTATCTTGAGACTACTACCTCCACAATTGCTGAAATCTTACACCTTGAACCCAGTAATAAGCTGCTCGACGACCTCACCAAAGACAACCTCATTCTTCTCAAAATTAATGTCAACCAGGGCAAATTCCCCTTCTTTGAGGATATCTGCAAACTTCTAGAACAGAAAAACAAATGGACTCATGTTGGCATACGCCCACGCATGGGATCTAGTCCCACACAACAGGATGGCAACTTTATCTTCATAACTCTTTTTGGCCTCTTCAAAGTCACCACCATCGAACAACCTAATTTTATGGGCAATCGGAATGGCATCCGGTTATACGTGATGGGAAATGTAACCCGATGTCATAAGTGCAACTCTTTAGGTCATCAGACCTCCAAATGCAAAAGAACATGCCACAAGGGTGGGAGCAAAAGAGACACTCGTTCTTTTGTACCTCGCAAACCACTGCGCCTAGCATCCTACCTATTAGACCAGGATTATGATGGTTTCTGAATGGCTCCAACAGCCTTTTTTACATATAGACCGTATGATATCGCTGGAAGATATTGCTTGATTCACCAGATTGAATACCATATTGCACTCTGATATACATATATAGACATAGTAACGCAACGAGGGAGTGCACATTGGAGCCATTCGGAAAATACATGATGATTTGATCTATTCGTCCTTGAATAAAAGTCTAGAAAAGAGTGCTCTATTAATATAAATTTATCTGTGAATCAAAACTGAAATCTCAGGATGGATCAATGCTTAGATCCGATCCATTTTTTAACGTCGGAAAGGTTCTCACGAGCAATAGTCAGGGTAGGCTTAGAGAAGATGTCATCAATTTCTTCCAAAGTCTTGTCTTTAGTCTCAGGCATAAAGAGCGTCTGGTATATCACACCCAAGACGGCAATTCCTCCATAGAATCCAAGAGTCAGACCAGTGTATGTGAAAGCGTTCTGCATTCTTGTAAAGTTGTAGGTCACAATAAAGGACCAAAGGTACAGGAAACTGGAACAGATGGTCATACCAAGTGGTCTTGTCTTCAATTCGAAAGACTCAGCAGGGACAACCCATGTCAGACAAGCATAAGAACCAAAGAATCCCATGTACAAAATGATACCTGTCAAGTAAACTCCTTCAGCTGCAGGCAAGTTTGTCTCAGTGTCAATTTGGTAGCCCGCACCAACAAACACCAAACCAATAATACATCCGATGAGGTTCATACCCCATGTACGTCTGCCAAATCTGTCCATAAAGAGGATTGCAGGAATGGTACCGAGAAGAAGAGAACCACCACCCACAAGCGACATGAAAACTGAATGTTTTGTAGAGAATCCAATCTTTTCCATCAATGTTGACAAATAGTAGAGAACACCATTGATACCGGACATCTGTCCAAAGAAGATCATCATGAAACCATATATTAATGCACGACGGTTTCTTGGAATCAAGAACAACTCCATTGCAACTTGCCAACGGGATTCTTCCTTGGCACGGTCCTGTTCCTGGAAGGCAGCCTGTCTCATCTCAAAAAACTCAAGCTGGTTTCTTGGATCGTTCATATCTCTCAGTCTCTTCCAAACAGCAAAGGCTTCACCAATTCTATTCTTGTGTACCAAGTATCTTGGGGATTCTGGAAGGAAGAACATGCCGACAAACAGAGCTGTCGAGAACACAAGTGATGAACCAACCATGAATCTCCATCCTCCTTTAACACTGTAGAAAATGGCAGCAACAGCGTATCCCAACACCTCCCCCAATGCAATGTTGAATTGGTATAAGGAAACGATATTACCTCTGACGTTTGCAGGCACTGACTCAGAAATATAGATACCAACGCATCCACCTTCAACACCGACACCCATGCCAATAATGAATCTTCCAGCATACATCATCTGGTGAGAAACTGATCCGGCACAAATACCAGCACCAATTGTATACCAGACACACGATATGATAATGGACATTTTTCTTCCAAATATTTCATTCAATGGTGTCATCAATATGGAACCGGCAACAGCACCTAGAGGCATAAGAGACGAAACCAATGAAGCCTCGTTATCAGTGAGATCGAGTGCAGGTTTCATTCCAATCGAGGCACCAGATATAATGGATTGATCCAACCCAGAAAGTAAGCCTGCCGCTGCTGCAAAGAACCCAAGAAGAAGGACCATATGGTTCTTGTTCTCAAAGTCCAGCTCATATTCTAGCGCTATCATGCGCTGGAACCAAGTTCTGTGGTTTTTGTAATCGGATGCCAGAACTTCAAGTTCCTCGAGTTCTTGCTCGAAATTGAAGTTAGGTTCATCCTGAATTCTGGTGATTTTTTCTAACTTCTCATAGGTATTGTCCGCATAGACATCTGTGGTTTTTTCCTTCAGTGATGCTTCAGAGGACAGCTTTTCGCCATCGTCCTTTGCAGTTTGGAGAACACCGGACATTTTGGTTTCTAGGAAGATCAAGAATTATACATCTTGCAGCTTGATATAATGGGAAATTCACCGTAATATATGTTGCTTCTCGTCACCCAGATCCACATCCAGATCAAGCGCAGGAGACAAGGACTGGCTGGCAACAAAGCTCTTCCATGCAGCCTGACGTTATAGTTTGGGGTGAATCATCGCGTCATGCGATTTTGTGGGGCCTTAGCCTCTTAGGCCTGAAGATGGTAGGAGTCTTGGGGATTTGGGGCCTTTGCGAGGTGCAGCTTGCAGCGGCCAGAACTTCCCTTTAGGTTGCCTTCATATTCCCAGAGTTCTACAAGTTAAACATGCTGTCTGCTGCTTGCTGCGTGATCTTGATCCAGGCACGAGATCAACTCGAGAAAGCCTTGAGAACTATGGCATCAGTATCTAGAAAAAAAGTTTGAGTTTCCAGGTTGTTGTGCTCGCACAGCTGGAGAGCTTTAAAGGGGTGGGAGGGCTTTTCAGCGGTATGGCTTTTCAGCGGTATGGCATGCCCCAATCTCCGAAGCCCTTCTGCAGCTTTTTGTGGACTCGGCGTGCAATGCCTTTATTTCTCGGAAGAACAGATAATCCGTTGCTTTCTTGGCACCAAGATCTGCTAGGAAGCTGAGCTTCAAGAAGGCTCTTCGGGGCTTGTGTCACATTTCATACATACATACATACTGGGGCAGAGATAGCAATCGTGTTTTTTGACGGACGATGCATTTCCTGGTTTTTCCCGCCTGTATAAAAGACAGGAAGGCATTCTTTCGGGGCGAGTTGTTCCGAGCTCCGAGAATAGGCTATTCGCTCCAGAGTCCAGCCTCCATCAGCATCTTGTACGGCTGGCCCAATATACGGGTGTCGATTCTCGAATCGTATTCGTAGGTACCTATTTACAGTCTAGGTTTTGATAACTTCTCTGAAGTGAGCTATCTGTATTCTAGTGTTTTACTGTAGCTCCCTCTACAATTTAGGACAAGCTCTGTTCTTTCCCCTCATTCATAGGCGTATTCAAATGTAGATCAAATGTAGATCATATCTGGGTACGTGTCTATTCCTTTGTTGAACGGCACGGCGAGCTGAATTACAAGGCGGCGGCGCACAGCAGTCTGAAGTGGCCACATCATTCAATGATTGTGCGATCTGAATCGTGACTCGGGAGACCGGTTTAGTAAGAATGATTACCCGTTTCAGGTTCTAGACCCGTGTTGTCTGCCTTCTTGTATCTGAGTATGCGGTATCTTGGTTTCAATTTTAGAGTGCATTCAGCTCACCTTCTGCTGTTTCCCTTTACGGTGCCTGAGGCGTAATCATGAGAACTACATCGTACTTCAGATACGAACACAAAACAATCTAGAATACTTAACCTAAACAACAGAAGAACGCAGGACATGCTTGAGAACTCTATAAGCCTTTGGTCTCTGCATGTCCTTTTCAGAATAAACCGGACCCTGATCACGACTAGGTGGAACCACAGAATGTGCGATCAATGAGTCAGTAGGTGGGAAAAACCTGCAAGTCAACCAATAAACAACGAACGCTGAACTGAATGAGTAGAAGTATCCAATAAAGTACAAGTTCAAAATTCCCACTGGCATTTTGATACTGGTGTTGATGTACGTTGCCAAACCCGGAATTAATGGAACAAAACCAACAAGGAGTGGTGGAATCGTTCTCCAATTTGTACCGTATTTTCCATACTGGTAAATTCCTTTTGGATTATAAAGCTCACGGTAATCATACTTTGTCTTGTGGACCAAGAAGTAGTCACAAATCAGAATGGCAGCGATTGGACCGAGGAAAATGGAATAGCCTCCCATGAAGGCAGTCAATGTCGTAGCATTAGTCAACACCTCCCAAGGACACAAGGCCCAGCCACCAAGGGCCAATACAATATATTGGCCTCTTCTAATATTGATGTACTTTGGGAAAAGAGCAGTCAAATCGTTAGCAGCAGAAATGGAATTGGCAGATATGTTGATACCAATTTGAGAAATCAGATACGACAGGGCAACAAAGAACGCAGCAGTACGACCACCTGGAGTGTCGATCCACTTCTGTGCAATGAGAAGTGGGTCCCACAAAACTTCGCCGTAAAGGATCTTTGAGGCAATTCCTCCAACAATACCCATTGGTGTCAGTATTCCTTGGTTGATTGGGATCGCATACAGCTGCGAGAATGAGGAATACTTGTTTTGTGCGTACCTTGTAAAATCATTCACATTGACCGCCATCGTAGCATATGAGGCAAAGCAAGTGGCAATACATTGAACGATGAGCCAGCTGAGTGTTTTCCCGCTGACTGTATTTGGTTGGTCCCAAATCACGTGGGCTCCGCCGGCTTTCTGGTTCAAGTAAATCATCATGGCAATACCCACGATTGGGCCTGTGGCCATCTTAAACACGAGGAACTTCTTGATATGCTGTGCCTTGATGTAATGAAATGGAATGCATATGACGCTATAAATAAAGTAACAGAGCATCATGGAAGATGTGGTAGCATTACTCGGTATGTGATCTGGCATGTTTCCGAATCTTGGAGACATTGCAAGAATCAAAGTCTGGATACACTCTGCTCCCGTATAAGCGTTTATGCCGTAGTAATATGCGCCAACGACAAATCTGACAAGAATAATGAAGTATGAAAAGTAGAATCCGAAAGCAGCTCTGGATTGAACGGAGAATGGGATGTGATAAGTGCCACCTATGAGGCCATGGATTGAAATGACAACAGAGTTCAAAAAGTATCCAATAATGTCGCATCCAAAGAACAACCCTGGAGATAATCCCATATCTATGAACGAACCAGCAGTTCTCCAAGATGATGCACTGTATGAATCGGATATCCAGTAAGCCATGAAATGGTATGGCTTCCAAGACTGATCCTCTAGACTGGTAGGCTCCATATCTGGATTGGACCAGACATGGACACCGCCAGAATCTGGAACTGTCAGAAATCTATCAAGCCGCTTTAGCACTGATAATTCTTGTGGTTGTTGTCCTCCTGACTGCTCAGAGATCGATGCCACTTCATCTGACTGGGACCTGACTTTGACTGTGTCCTTCTCGTTGGAACCTATTGACATATTGCGCTGATTTGACTTGTGGTGTATAGCGAATAAGACACAGGACTGAGCCTGGCTGGATTATGGTTCCAGATGAGGCTTTAAGTATCTGATATCAGTTGTGTCCTTTCCTTCGGTGGAGATAAGCTATGACCGACGGGGCAAAAGACAAAACTGGGGTAGTTTCACCGTATCTGGGACTGCAAGTCTCAGACCGTATGTTGCTCGTTGTTCTATCTTTTTAAAACAATGAGAAGGTTAACGGTAGTATCTTCGGGGTGTCTGTGATACCCTATCGCTGGTGGAACTTGCTAACAACTGACTTCAGTTGAACTTTTTTGCCCGATACGCTGGAGCCCATTTGCGGATGGGAAATGCCGCTTGGGCTTTATCTCTCTCCTTTCCTGTAAGTGGAGGCTCGTGCCATGCGTTCTGAGAGGCATCGTCACGTTTCTTTTTTTCCCTCTCTCCTTCTTTCTCCTCTTTCCCTCAGAGGTGTCTCGGGCATCCGCGGCTTGGAGATAGGTCTTTGCTGGCCTCTCATGATGCTCTGATCCATGGGAAGCTGGTTCAAGCCGTGGAGCGAGTCTTGCTGGAGCTCACTCGGTGCTGAAATAATAGGCTGTATCCTCCAGACGGGGAGTCCCGAAAGGCTGAATCGGGAAAGGCTAAGAAAATAATTCGGTACTGTGACATGAAAATTATACGAGCAGCAGCCAGGAACACGCCGACAAATACCCCGACGCTCACTCGCCGGTCCCACTTTGTGCCAACGGTTTTGAATAATGCGTAAATAACAGAAAATCTACATTATCTGCTTGTTAGTGAGTAATTGCGATACTGATCTTCTCAATTTGTGTCGTTATAGTCCAACTGCTACTTCATGCAAGGACACAGCGAATGCGACCAATCAGCAACGAAATCTGACTGCGTGGTTACACTTCCTATCCTTTGATAAGATCTCCTGGGGTTTGTTCTCTATTTATTAGTTTATAGAAATGAGTGGGTTTGATTTTCACTTGTATTGTGGATCGACTCTAGTTTTCCTATACAGTTGTACCACTCGGGATCCCTTCGCTATCAGTTATACTTTGATATCAACGATTTCTATCAATTTCGTTTCTTCTGTGTGTTAAACCTTCATCGGTTTACCAAATTTCGACAAGGCGGGTTGTTTATTGGCCTGGAGACAGTATTCGTGGGATTCGAGTAATTCTTAAATTCTGAAAGAAAGAGCTTCTTTGTTCTTCGGTTTTTGCTGTTCAATCAGAATCCATCTACATATAAAAAAAATATTTCACCATTTCTCTCAAAAAAACCATCAGAAATACAACGGCCTATTCTGATTAGATAGGATAATAAATTAGTACGTCATAGAAATCCACTCAGGATAAGTTTTGGAATTTAAAGGTTTGTTCAGTTCCGACATCCATACACACGGAATAATAACCCGGACATCGCGATTCGTGCAACAGAATGACGTACTGAGACGTTTGGCGGCAGCTACACTTGATTACCCGGAACCTTATTTGAAAGTTACGTTTAATACTGTGTAGAAGAAATTGCCTATCTTTCTAAGTAACATATAAACGGATAGAAAAATAGAGGATCCCAAGCTCTTTATACTGTAATCTGGAAAAGCCCCGAATTCCAATATAAATAAGCCCTGTTCAGGTAAAGAAACAAGCCCTGTTCAGGTCAAGCCTATCAGAGGTAGGCTTGATATACAAAGCGCGAATCCCTGAGAACCACAGTACTTCCTTGGATTCACTAACGCAGTTTAAGTCTTTGAGTAGAACTACGAAATACTCAACTTTAGCTTTGTAATATTTCCCTACAATCTCAAATATTACTAATCACAACATCAACTCACAACATTCAATTTAAAACAACCTAGAAACTAAAAAAACAACTGCAAGACCAGGTTCCAAGTCTAAACTCATCGTTCACTGCTATGTGTTCTACTTGTCGGCGAAAATCTTCAAATTCTCCTGCTTGGCTTGAACAGCAGCCAAACGTTTCTCAAACTTTTCCTTCGACTCACCAGGAGTCCATCTCAAGTCATGAGCGTAATGGTCCTCTGGGACAAACTTCTGACCCTTCTTTCTGTAGACCTGTTCCCTCAATGAGCCACCTTCGACTGCATAATCCTTTTGAGCTAGACCTCTCTTTTGCAACTCTGGGATCAAATAGTCAACAATGTTCTCAAAAGTTTCTGGGAAAACAATGTTTGAAAGATTGAAACCGTCCACACCAGACTGATCGACATATTCTTCAATTTTGTCTGCAACCTCCTCTGGTGAACCAATGTAGTAATTGGCTCTGAACATGTTACGACCAACATATCTTCTAGTGACAATGTCGCCTTCCTTGTAGAAGTCTCTCTTCTTGAAGCCTTCAACAAGTCCTTTAATTGTTGGATCATCAACCTTGCTCAGGTCTTCATCCCACTCGTAAAGAGAGAGGTCCAGACCACCTCCACCAAGTTGAACGAGAGCGCCTTCCACATCATGGTAGCTCTCAATTTCCTCGGCTTTAGCGACAGCTTCTTCGTGAGTTCTACCAACAACAACTCTAAGCATAGTAACAAATTTCAAATGGTCTGGGTCTCTTCCATACTTCTCCTTTGCAAAGTTCTTTGTTTCAATGATCTGCTCTCTTGCCTTGAGCGGATCTGAGCCTTCGAGGAAGATGAGTTCAGCATGCTTAGCACCAAGTAATCTGCCCTTTGGAGAAGCACCAGCTTGAATAATCAATGGAATTCTTCCCTCAGTTGGCTCTGTAATCTGTGGCCCAGGGACTCTGAAGTACTTTCCTGCAAAGTTAATCTCCCTGATTCTGTCTGGATCAGAGACAATGCCCTTCTCAACATCCCAGACAACACCATCATCTCTCCAGGAGGAGAGCAAGAGTTCATAGAAAACCTGCAGATACTCATCGGTCTTTTCGTATCTCAAATCCTTCTCTGGCATTTCATTGTTATCGGCCAATTGTCTTCCTGCAGATGGAACTCTTGAAGTGACAACGTTCCAGCCAATACGACCACCAGAAATATGGTCAAAAGTAGCCATTCTTCTTGCGAAATGATATGGGTGCTCAGTGAGGGTCGAACAGGTAATACCGAGAGAAACGTTCTTGGTGGAGATAGCCACAGCAGACAGGTAAGCAGTTGGATCGTTCTTTGGGAAGTTGTTACCAGTTCTTGCGGCTTCTTCGTAATTGTAGGCACCACCGAGACCCTGAGACTTGTAACCACCATAGATCGCAAGAGAGTCACCAATGAAGATGGCGTGGATCTTACCTCTCTCAGCCAATTGGGCAAGTTTCACCCAATACTCAGCCTTGGTGTAACCTCTGGACTGGTCTCTTGGATTTCTCCATTGTCCTGGGGCGTGAAGAACTGGAGTCAATGCTTCAAAGAAGTTGAGGATCAATGGCTCTCTTTCTTTCTTCTGTTTCTTGTGATCTGGACGCGTCATGTTTAATGTTAATGTGCTAGAATCAACTGCACATACAGAACTACATTAGTTTCTAAATAGATATTCAAGGATTTATATAGTGCTCCCTTGTTTGACACCCTGCTCCGACTCTCTCAAGAGATGGATTAGCAAGAGGAGCCACAATGATAGGTGTGATCATCGGAGAACCGATAATGCAGTGCGCGCCATTTCCCCTTTCGGTTCAACAACCGGAGCAATCCCAGTTGTGGCGCTGGGGGATTGATAATCCACCGACAATGATTTAAAATCGTACCACTGTAGATCGGGTTCAATGACGGAGTACTATTGGTGGTTGGTGTGGTGGCCGTTTTTCTTAATCAAGCGTCATTGTGGCTGATGCTGTTTTCTTAAACCGCCGGACCAGCTACATATGTCTGTCCTAGATCAACAAGAAATCGATGGCTATATCTTCCCTAATCAGCTGATATTCTCAGTTGTTCCTGCTTCTGAAGGAGCTGTGCAAGGCGTTCCTCAAACTCTTTCTTCGGCTCACCGGCACGCCATCTCAAACCGTACGCATAGTGATCATTAGTCAGAAACTTTTGATCCCTTTTCCTGTAGATCTGCTCTCTCAAGGATCCACCTTCGACTGCATACTCCTTTTGAGCTAGTCCTCTTTTCTGTAATTCGGGAATCAAGTAGTTCACAATGTCCTCAAATGTCTCAGGGTACACGATACTAGAGAAGTTGAATCCATCAACGCCAGTTGCTTCAATGTATTCCTCAATCTTGTCAGCCACTTTCTCTGCAGAGCCAATGTAGTAATTTGAGCGGAAGAAGTTACGCCCGACGTATCTTCTGGTGATGATATCGCTTTCGTTGTAGAAGTCTCTCGATTTGAAACTGTTTGCAAACCGGACAATAACTGCATCATCAACCTTTGTCAGATCTTCATCCCAATCATACACTGACAAATCCATACCAGGACCACCAACTTGGACAAGTGTACCTTCTTCATCGTGATACTTCTCAATTTCTTCAGCCTTAGCCTTAGCCTCTTCATTCGTCTTTCCAACGACCACTCGAAGTAACGAAATGAATCTCATGTTTTCTGGATTTCTTCCGTACTTCTCTCTTGCAAGTTGTTTTGTTTCCAAGATTTGTTGCTTTGTAGCCGCAAGATCTGCACCAGTCACAAATATCAACTCACCATGCTTAGCACCAAGAAGTCTCCCCTTCGGAGAGGCACCTGCTTGGATAATCAATGGCAGCCTACCTTCTGTTGGCTCAGTGAGCTGTGGACCGGGGACTCTGAAGTGTTTACCAGCAAAGTTGATTTCTCTAATTCTATCAGGGTCAGAGACAATTCCATTCTCAACATCCCAAACGACTGCATCATCTCTCCAAGAGGACAGCAGGAGTTCGTAAAAAACCTGTAAATACTCATCAGCTTTTTCATACCTCAGATCCTTCACAGGGAACTGATTATCATCGCACAATTGCCTTCCAGTGGAAGGAAGTCTCGAGGTGACGACGTTCCATCCAATACGACCACCAGAGATCTGATCAAAAGTAGCCATTCTTCTTGCGAAATGGTATGGATGCTCGCTCAAAGTCGAACAAGTGATGCCAAGCGAGACGTTCTTTGTGGAAATGGCTACCGCAGACAGATAAGCAGTTGGATCATTCTTTGGGAGGTTATTACCAGTTCTTGCAGCTTCTTCGTAATTGTAGGCACCACCGAGACCCTGAGACTTGTAACCTCCATAAACGGAAAGAGAGTCGCCGATGAAGATGGAGTGAATCTTACCTTGCTCTGCCAATTGAGCCAGTTTCACCCAATATTCAGCCTTATAGTAATCTCTGGACTGGTCCCTTGGATTTCTCCACTGACCTGGAGCATGAAGAACTGGGGTCAGTGCCTCAAAGAAGTTGAGGATCAATGGCTCCCTTTGTTTCCTGTGCTTCTTTAGTTCTGGCTCAGACATTGTACTTGATGCTAGCCAAGCAAGACATAATGGAAAGAAAGAGGAACACGGAAACAGATTAAAAGTTTTCCATTATTCAATGCATAACTGGCACCCGGGTCTGTTACAGCATCCTGAGGCTGGACATGAGGGTCAGCTAGTCGCATAGGAGCATAACCCGTTAAGCTTATAGTAATATCGAAGATCGAAGTGTGATAACTGTTACTAGAACTACGCCCAATGAATTAAAATGTAATAACAAACACGGCAGAGCAGCAACCCGATGATTAACCCCCAAATGGATTAGCATAATTCATGTGCCAAAGATCAGAGAATGTCCGAATGCGGACAAGGAAGTCTGTCATCACCAATCGTGTCACCAAATGCGAAGGGTGGAAACCCAGACACCCCATACTAATCTCGGCCCGGCCCGGCAATGCGGAGTCTGTTCCTTGCACACTTCAAACGCCGATTGTGGTTGTCCTATCTGAGTGGTTCTTTTAGTGTAAGACTGAGATTCTATCGTTCAATTCGGTTTGGAGCCTCCAGAAGTCTTGTGCTTGTCCCGGTAAGCCCCCTCTCTCTCCCATTCCGCTTTTTCTGCGCCCAAGTTCAAAGGCCATAGAGTCGAGGAGCATCGTCATTATCATCAAACATGGGAAACGTCAAGCCGGCTCACCACGAGCCCCGCAAGATCAAGCAGCTCTCCTCGGAACTCCTCGTTGCAGGTGGTATTGGTGCCGTGAAGGGTGCTGTGATAGGTGTTGTTACTGCTCTTGCGCTCAGAATCATCTCACCGACGTACAGAACTGCCAGAATCCCAGTCAAGGTCTTTTATCACGCATCATGGATCAGTGGTGGTGCCGTCTGGTGGGCCGAGAAACAACTCCTGGAGTTTGAAGAGCGTACAATGAGAGAAGAACAGCTAAGACGGGAAAGAATGCTTGATGAGGCCGCTGAGCGGGGCATCTATCTCGAGGGCGACGACATCAAGGACTTTGGCCTCCACAAGGAGTGACCTAGACCTCCCATATTCATGACCGGTTACGTTTCTGATTTTAGATACTATTTATTGCAAAGAAAGAAAAAAAAAGAGAGAGAAATCGTATATGCATCATTCATTAAATCATTGGATCAATTGATGGATCCTTCTAGCCTTTTTCTTGCCCACAAACGTGTCCTCAACCTGTAACGATTTAGTCAAGTTCTGTCCCCATTCACTCTGTTGAACACCAGCAGCAAGCTCTACAACTCTGGAAGAGTCATCAATCAATGCTGGACTACCACGACGCAAGAGACTGATCTCTTGCGTATCCATGTTTTCGAATGCTGGCGGTGGTGCTGCTGAAGACGAGAGACGGGATTGGAGCGTGCAAAAAGCCCTGGTTGTGGTCCAGGCAAGAATTTGGATTGTTGCCTTGGTGACGTTGACGATCTGAACACCTCTGATCTGTGAGTTATCATCTGTATGGAATGGTATAGAGACTGGAGGGGTATTGAAGCCTGAGTTCCAAAGACAGATAGAATCATCAGTATATATGAGCAAGAAATTTGAGAGTGTAGGAATAGTTAAGATGTCCTTGATCCTGGTGTTTGTGGTTATGACATCAGCCAGTGGCAGTTCTCTCGATAGGTCCCAAATAAAAACGGTAGTAGGCATGCTTTTCGTGACAGAGAAAACGTAGTTACCAACTGTCTTGAGTCTCGAGATCCCTTGTGATTCCAAAGGTAGACCACTGATCTGCGGTATGGTAAAAGGGTGTGATCTTTTCAGAAACTTTGTATTATCACCATTCTGTCTCCATCCCAAAGACGTCTCGGAAGATGACTTGTGCTCTAAAGTCCGAGTCAACATGAGCCCCCTAGATACTTGAAGAACACTGATACATTCTTTGTGATCACCGATTAAGAGCGTATCATCATCAAAAAACTCAATATCCATGGCACCCAGTGGGTCATTTTCTGAATAATATCTGAAAAGAGGACCAGAAGTTCCCGTGACATCACCCATGATGGAGAACATCACCACGCTGATCTTACCAATAGTGTTCTCACGACACACTAACCACTTTGCACCTGGTGAAATGAGTATGCTGTCGATATTGGTGACGCCTTTAAGTTCAGTTTGGTAAACAATAGAAGACACAGAGCCTTGGTTCAAGAGGGTTTTCAAGACAACTTTGTTGTGATCTTGTGAGATGATTGAAAACAGATTTGATCCATTCCGCCTCGTTATGGCAGCGCATAACGGCTTTGCAATCTCTAAAAGAGCAGTCTTTCTGTAATCCAGAGAGTATATCTTTACCATGAGTCCGCACTCAGAATACACAATGATCTGCTTAGGACCTCTGTAAGCTGTCTCCGTGTGGTCCTTCCCGGCGTTGAGCCATTGTACTTTCGCTATGCCAAAGATATCATCTTCCAAGATCTCGACATCAACTGTTTCGTCCTCAACGTCAAAGACGCGTACTCTATTTTGCAACACCACAGCGACTTTCCTCGATTTCAATTCAAACGTGGGCTCCCATTCAATCTGTGAGACCTTGACGAACGACTGTGATGAGCCAAGTGACACAGTTCTGATACGTTCAAGCGTGTCTGCGTCCCTGAAGACCAACCGCGCAGAATGGACGTAAGCAATGAAGCGACCACAGGGGGAGCACACTGGTGGCGTGTTCACAAACGAGAACTTTGAAGACACGTCAATGAGCGACATCCCGTTCTGCTTGTCCAGCTCAGAATGAGTTCAGTAGAGAGGATTATGAGGACAAAGGATCAAAACGTAAACAAAACGCGGGACATATCGCGAATTATGCCTGTTTAGTCAACATGCATACCCTCGTGCTTTTCTGTCTCTCTTTTAGTGAGTTTCCACTTTCTCAGTGACAGAAAATGCGAGGTGTTATGTGGATTTAGATAAATAAGTATTTGATGGATTCTTTATTTGCTTCTGAGCTTAAGGAATGAGGTGATACGGTGGGAATTCCATCCGAGAACTGCTTCCCTGCCGTATTATTCGTGAAGATCAATACACTTCTGTCGTAATGTGGATCAATTCGACCATTGTCCAGGAGAACGGCACTTGGGCTCAGGTGCTCTTGCCGACTGAGGTTACTCTGAGAGACGTGGGCACCACCACTGGGTCTTTCTTCAAGAGTCTCGTTGAAGGTTTACAGAACTTCCATTGGCCATTGCTCATCATATACCTGTTCATCCTCAGCATTGCACTTGTTGTACTTTGGACAGTCGGCTATATGATTTACACATTTGTTCTCTTCTTAAAGTATGGACCACACCCAGTCTTTAAAAAGCCGAGGTTCATTGAGCATGATATCTCATGGGCGACAAAAGAGGCCGATTTGCTCTCCATTTCAGAAGATGCCAAAATGGCAGCAGATGATGCATTGGACGCCTTGTCTCCCAAGGAGTTTTTTTACAAGTGCAAAAGACCTCTCAAGAACTACATTACTTATTTCAGAAGGTTTTACACAGAGTGTACCATGAAAGCATTTGCATTGGTGGATAGCATCAACAAGAAGGTGCAGTACCAGGATGTGCCTCAAGTGGAAAAGGAGGACCCATACAAGCGCTATGAGTACGCACATACACAGGAGTCCAATTCTTTTAGATTGTCTAAGCGGTGGTATATCTTCCGTCCTTCCGTGCAGCCCAGAGATGTCAAGTACGTCTACAAATGGGATGATTCTATCCTGATATAGGTGGGGGTAAGACTGAATAGGAACATTCCACAAATATAGAATCAAAGCTGTAACTAAAACAATGAACAAAGATTGTCCATTGAGCACTTCTTGTACTTCTTTGCTTTTGTATGGTAGTGATCTTCATTTAGAAAAATAAACTTAGCAGGGCCCCGCCGGTATTCCCCTTCTCGTCTATATAAGAGAGTGTCCAGTCCATCAGTTGTTGTTAATTCCGAGATTACACTTGGAAGGAATAGTGAGAGTATCAAGCAACGGCAGAACCCATAAGCTACAAAACAAGACCAGAACTCGCCTACAATGACACACTGAATAGGATGCTAGAAAGCATCAATTCATCTATAGAAATCTAGAGTAAACTGAAGAAACCCAACAGACCAGCTGCTAAGGCCCCAACACTGATAACTGCTGCTACAGAATCCCTATTGGTACACAATGTATAAGTTAAGTTGGCACTAGTCCACTATATTGTGTTAGAGAAGACAAATGGATAGTTCAATTCTAGGATAAAGACGTTAAAGTGTTGAATTAAGTTTAGAGAGTGTCTATGATTGGACTACAAGGTGGGTGGTAAAGTGCACATCGCAGATTATGAGAAGGAGTAGCAGTATGATAGAAGAAGAGTTTGCGTGAGAAAGGACAGGAGTAGAGTTCCTGCTCTGGTGACAAAGAAGACGCTTGTGAAATTGGTTATGAAGAACCCATGGAAGATTGTGGATGACTTTGATAGGATAGGAAGGGAACTGCAGGCATAAGAAGGTCATCGCAGAGATTGAGAGAAGATCAAGATTGATCTGGAGTGAGAGTTACTACAGACATGGGAAGGTCCTCGCAGGTGTTGAAGATGCAGTCAAGGTGATATAGAGTGAAGGATAGCTACAGCTTGAGCATCATTTGGATTCGATCAAGGTTTCGAAATCTGAGAGAACAGTCTAGTGGGGGAGAATGTAACGATATTCGATTGTTACTTAAGAGGTTGGACAGGAACTGCTGCTAGTTAAGAGTTGGTACAGGGAAGAGGCGAAGGAGCATCCCGGGCGCGGGTTAAGTGACCGAGCAGGAATTGCTTAAGAAGTGGACGAGTTAAGTTTTAACGTACACGGTACTATGGATTTGGAAAGAGGGAAATAGGACCATATACATTTTGGGACCCGCAGACCCGCTCGATCTCAACAAATCAGTGTCTATCAAGGAAAAGTTGGCCATCCTCGACATACTATGTGCAATAATTGTCGATTTAGAAGCATTTAGGACTATTTCACTATTTCCTTCCAAGGAAAGAAGAGTTCACAAGGTTGACTTCTTCACCCAAGGAGGAGATGATTACCCCAAACTACTACAAAGTGCGCTGGTAGTGGCGGTTGTATGGACGTAGTGATGAAGAGATGAACGGCGTATTGAGCCAGATGCAGTTGAAGAAAAAAAAAAAATTGGGTGTTTTAGTTTATATGTTTTTATGAATTAGATTTAGGCTTTAGCTGGCAATTTCTTCTACTAATGTTTTATTTGTAACTTAACATACACTGCAGTTTAAGTTGTGCTGCATAATAGGGCCGGCGTCCTCAAAGGGAAAGTACACGGGTCCAGTGGTCCAGTGTAGTATGTACTACGTAGTGTACTGCACTGTGAGGCTGTGACCTGACTCCTGAGTTGCCAGACCCGGGTGTCCCTGCCGAGCCCTAGGCCCTTTCGCCCTTTCTTCGTCTATATAAGAGGGCCTTTCTCTAGTCCCTCTAGAGTGAGCGTTATCTACTTCAGGAAGGACCCATAGTTAAGAACTGTTAGATAAAATGACTAACGCACGCAGCACCCTACTGTTACTGGCGATGGCCGTATGCACAGTTGCACAGCTGGCTATCTTACCAATGCAAGCCCCACCAGTTGCCGAGGATGTATCGGGAATCATCGTTGACCACATAGTGAATGGATATCAGCTTGATAATGAAGGGAACATTGACTGGTCACGCCCGGGGTTGTCAGTTAACCTGGCTGCCTTCCGTCGCTTGACATCAGCCGAGGGCAATCAGACTAAACATGATGAAGATATCGCCAACTTACTTGGCAGTGAAACACTGTTTGGCCCATATGCTGGCACATTCACTTTGGATGAACTTGCCCGGCCCGGCGTATCGACTTACACGATGGTGGCCGAAAGCGAAAAGTGTGATTCATGTACGCTGACGTGTGCCACGAGTCACGACACGAACGGGTGGACTTTTACGCTCGATCACATCTACGAGATGTACCTGAATCTGCGCAACGCAATTAAGGTAAAGGTGGCTACCTGCCAGGACTCTTGTTCAAGGGCCGAGTCAAATTCTGGTACGGTGAACAACCTATTCGCCATGGTTGACACCATGGCAGGGTGGCTTGGAGAGTCTGTGAAGGCACACCCATGTCTTGGTGGCGTTTATGCAATCTTTGATAATTCCGGCCCGCATGACTTCAAGAACTCGCTGATAATTGGTGTTTCGTCTTTCTGTAAGTCTGGATCTGGTAACTGTGAGACGACGGTATCGGCAGATGATTTGACGGTTGCTGTTAAGAGGGGCCTACAAGGATGGATGAGTAGAGACGTTACTGCTGGCTGTATATCACTGTCAAACTCTGACGATTGGCGTGGTGATATACGCTGGATGTACACTCCGATGTTAGCTGATTATGGACAAAACCTTTGGGATTTAAGATGCACGTCCATATGATAATGGATTTGATGAGTCGTGTTATTTGAATAAATAACTAATAATTAATAAAAAAATGCTCTACCAGACCCCTATGAGATGCAAGTTGAGTTAACGCTCACATTTGGAAGAAAAGAGGTAACACTGATGTTGTTTTGGAGAAGACAAATGAAGGCAGTTGGATACCAAGTTTAATTCTAGGATAAAGACGCTGACATTGAAGATTCAAGTTGAGAGGGAGTGATTGGACTACAAGTGTTGGTTGACAAGATGCACATCTCAAGTTATCCAAAGAATTAGCAGAATGCTCGTAGAAGAATTAGAAAAGACGGGAGGTGATCTTCTGTCGTGGTGACAAGAAGACGAATGAAAGAGTCATTGCAGGAATTAAGAAGTGTTGAATGTCCTCTAGTAGACGACCTTTAGTTGCTCCAAGAACTGATAGAAAAATTTTCGAAAAAGGCGCGAGTGGTTTAGCGGTAAAATTCAAAGTTGCCATCTTTGAGCCCCCGGTTCGACTCCGGGCTCGCGCATTTTCTAAAATTTTTTTTTGTGTTTGGCCAGTGGCTGGATGTTGCCCGTACCGTATTACATAATCACCCATCGTAGCCATGGCAACCGGTAAGTTCCTTCCTCTGCAGGTTGGGCAGGCCGCATGCGGGGCCAACAAAAGCAGTTCAACACGTTTTTGTTGTCATCAACATTTGTTTCTTTGTTGTTTCTTTCTTCTTTCTTTGGATAAATAAAGGTGAGAGGTTTGGGACAGATCTCCTCACACGACTTCTTCCACTTGCCAGTTTTCTGTCTTTGCTGTGTCTGTGGTGTGCTCTGTTTCGGCCACCACGCAACCCATTAAAACTCGCTGAGCACAGCCCATCGGTGTTGATACCTGTTTGCCACAGTGGTAAAGAGATAAAGAGAATGTCGTTCTTCTTCAGCTGGATGGACCTCAAGGCCCTCGAGGTCCGCTCACGGGTGAACGAGGCCCTCAGGGGCCTCTCCCTGGCACAGTTCCCGCATGCGATATCGCTCAAGCATCTCATACTAGGGACCTCACCACCGAGATTTGAAGTGCTCGAGATCATTGACCTCCACGAGGACCGTTTCAAAGGGTTGTTCAAGTTCAAGTACGAAGGCGAGATGCATGTTACACTCAACTCGTGTGTGGAGATTAACGCACTCAGACTGATTGACTTTGACGACTTTACAAGGCCAAGGTTTGTGCTTGCTGATAAATCAACTATACTCCCCGTCGACTTTGACTTGCGCAACGTTCGCATAGACGCCATATTAACCGTGGTTTACAATGGCAAGGGAATCACAGTCGTGTTCAACGATGACCCAATTATCACGCTCGACATTGAGACTTCTATTGACGAGTTGCTGGATGAGGAGTTATTTGAGACGATGAAGAATGACACTCTGGCGATGGCGACAGAGTTCTTGAAACAGGATTTACCCGGGATCATATCACAGCATAAACTATTTGACGATAATGACGAACAAGAGGTGCAAAAGAGTCTAGAGAAGAGCATGAATACGACTCTTTTACACGAGCATATGACACGCGAGAGAGTGTCTGTGACACTAGACGACTCTCCTATCACTACAAAGCATGAAATGGATCACAACATATTCAACACACTTTCATTAGAGCCTACAGGATTCACCGATGTCGTGCAGAGGATCTCCCTTTCGCTAGAGGCGTACCAGAACCAGCCGGTCCGGCAGAAGCAGATTGGTGTCAAGAAGAGAAGAAGCATCAAGATGGGTAAGAGCAGGAAGACCAGGGATAAGAAGGTAGTAGAGCATCAGCATAATGACGTTGCACGTCCGTCTACACCTGTGAGACCGTCTTCGCTCACCACGTCCGAGGCATCATCTCCTACACTGATTGACACGAGCACGCGAGTATCGATGGAGGAGTATCTCATGGGTCGGGACTCATTGGTGTTTGACACGAGCAATGCATCTCTAGAGATGGATGACCCTTATGAGAACATGATCCATCCCATGGATATCATCCCAGAGTACGAGGCTGATGATCTAAAGCACTTGATCCCACACGCAATGAGACCAAGAGGCGCTAGTTCCAACTACATCAAGTTCGGGGACTTTAAGAAACGATACGAGGATGAGCTGGTGGATAGCGAGGCCGCCATTGTTTAGATACGTACTATTATTATGATGAAATGTTATTGATGACTCCTTTTAGTCCATCATCATGATGTCATTATCTTGGTCACCCATCGAGCCAAAGTTGTCAAAGTCGTAGTCACCCAACATGTTGGCTGTGTCTGAGATCTCGAGGTTTTCAGGTATGACAGGTAATGACTGTCCTGTTGTCTCTTGTGGTTTTTTATCATCAGTCGTTGCTGATGTTGTAGTTTCAGGCTCAACCTTCACTGGTGTTTCATTGGCCTTTGCGGAGTCTGCCACGGCCATATCCAGTGGGTCTAATTCAATATCTTCCTGCTTTACCTCTGGGTTAGGAAGGGTGCTTTCCTCTTGATTCTCTGGTTTAATCTCCTCTTTTTGTTCTTCAGCTTGTTGTTCTTGTTCTTCTTCTTCTACTTCAATATCGTCTTCATCTTCATCATCGTCCTCATCAAACTTCTTTGTGTGTAATACCCTACGCAACACCTCGTTCATCTTCTCGTCCACACCTTGTGTAGACCCTTGGTCATCTGCATCGGGTTTCGGCAGCTGTCCCAATATCCAGTTCTCCTTGAGCGTTCTCGAGACACTGAGCAGTTCCTCCACAAGTCGCACAATCATAGAAGCATTGTACTCGATCTGAAGCATCTCCGAGGCCTGGACCTCCTGTGTGTTTGTAGAGGCCTTCTGGCGTTAGTATACAGCACAATAAGTGGGAGCGTGGTGCACTTACTGAGAGGGCAACGATGTTGGTGAGTCTCGACATGAGGAACTGTGTGTTCGTGTCGACCTTCTCTGCTGCGGTGTTAGTGCTGTAGTGCTATATATGCTATAACAACATACTGGTGAGAGTGTCAGACCTCTTCTGGTTCATCTTCGCGCTCATTGTGGATAATCGGCGTGGGCTCTAGTTGTTGGTAGTTGTCTGTGTTGATGAAGTCGCGCTATCAACTATCAACTATCAACTAACAGGATAACTACAAGAACAGGAATACAAGAAGCAGAAGAATGCGCGACGTCTCATGGGGGTCCCTCAGCTTTGCACACGACTCGCTCAGTCTCTCCGGTACTCCAAACCACCAATCAGCAGCGCCAGCTGGCCTCCACTAACAGCGCTTAGAACGCACACAGGCCGCCATCACACAGCCAGAGGTCATCAGAGACTTCCTCTGTCCTCTGAGCGCCGCTGTGAAGGAAGATGTTGGTGATTATCGAGCTGTGATATCAAATCTTATTACTTCTGGTGCTTCAGGTGCTTCCTCTGCCGCTGTTGCCATCATCATGGGACCACAACACATCCTCGGCGCTAATCAAAGCAAGGCCTGTGCCCATTGGATCCGCCAGAGAAGCCAACAGACAGAGAATCTCCAGTTGTTCATGAATGCCGACGTGTCTCATTGCCCACCGACGGTAAGCGCTGCACCGTACTTCCTCTCCAGTGGGCTCGTCAACACCAGAGCGCTCTTGCTAGAATTGGCCGCGTTGGTTCCCTTGGCTGGGAGGGTCGACGACCCGATTGCACACGTCTATTTCAGCGATCTCTTTGCCGTTGGTGTCGTTCCAGAGAGGGGAGATCGCACATTGGTTGACGTTGTGAGCGATGGTGAATATCCAATGGGGTTCTGCTGCGATGCTACAAGCTTGGAACATGTTCAGAAGGAGTGTATCGACGCTGCAAAGTGCTCAAGAAACCACCTTGCCGTAATGCGTGCCGGACATGTCGGTGTGGTTACTTCCAGCGGGAACACTGACACTTTTGTCGTGATGGATTTGGAGCAATGGGGGACGTCACGCGAGACAATCCGCAAGGACTTGCGCCAGGACGTCAAAATATGGTTTAATATCGGTGTTGTGCACAGTGGCAATTACAAGACCAAGTTGGAGTTGGTGAGATCGGTGCTTCATGAGGGCGAGTTGAACCACAGGGTAATCGGGTTCACCATTGATTCCGGTGATACTTATGAATTGAGCGACACGCACCAGCATGCTACCCATGAAGAGAGTGATATGCCCATCGAATACAATGCCATCTCTGCGGAGCTAGGCACATCTCCCAGAAGATCCTCAGTTGGGAACTTTGTTATGAAATCGTTGATGTCCGGTTACGCAAAGATGTCCAACTTAGGCTTGCACCAGAAGGGGAACACTTCTCTAGAAAAGTTATTCTACGCTGAGAAGCTCATTGCTGAGATCGACAAACTTGTCTGACTCTACTCAATGTCTAATAAATAGTTCTATGCAATCACTTGTCTAGTCCAGCTCTTCAAATCAGAATCCACACCATCCTGACTCACCTCCCTCAACAGACAATAGAACACCGGCGTCCTTATCGTCTTGTCCAACACCTCATTCTTTTGCACAACTTTCTCAAACACATCGAGACTATTGAACTGTTCAAACTTCTTTGTCTTTTGCTCCGCGAGTCTCATCTTGACAATCTCCACTATGCTAACAAGTTTCTGTATAGCATCCCCAGACCCCATCACCAATGCAGTCTTCCCATTTGAATCCACAGCTCGTAGTAATTGCGTCACACGACGCTCGATCTTGTCTCCCTTCTTGATGATCACTCGCTCGGGTTGTGTTGCCGTTCGTGATGAACCAGAGCTTAGAAGTCCCTGTGAAAGACGGAAGATCTCCTCGGTTGAAACGTCTGCGGTGATCGAAGTGGACAGTTTCTGTTTCTTCAATGGGGGTTGTTGTATCGAGTCCTGGCTGCTCATATTCTTTCCTTCCTTTGTTCTTTCCTTCTTTATTTGTTCATTGTATTGTAGGTTTGAAGAGATGAGGATCAAAGTTTGAATGAAAAAGTGAGAGCGCGCAGGGCCTAAAGATCAACACTACATGTTTAAGACCACCAATACTTTTAAAGTACAATTAGTCCATTCAATTAATATTATAAATACAGTAGATCATACACAGTCCTCCTTGTACTCCTTATAAAACTGCACTTTCAGCAAGATCTCATTCTCATCACACCGCAAGTACTCCATCGTATCAGCATCAAATGCATCAAAATCGTGTCCATTTTTTTCAAAATTGTCAAAGCACTCAATGAATCTGTTCCATTGACTTGCAGTCCAATTGTCTGCATCTCCCAATACTTCATCCTTCTTTTCCTTTGGCTCCTTTGGTGATAACAGAGATGGATATATCGTGCCTGGTTGGAAATCTTTCAATAGAGAAGTATCCAAAAGATTCGATTTCGAACCAACTGCACTGGCCCTTGATCGACTCGCACCAATGACACTGGTATCACGAGCATTATCATCATGAACACTCGCGTTAGAATCAAGATCTGGGTATATGCTAGTCTTTCTTCTTTTCGAGACCTCCACCTCGTCAATTGTACGTTTTAAAGTCATAACTGTGCTCTCGTCATTAACTTCAATATCGATCGGAACAGTCAGTTCAGGAACGGGCTCTTCATCACTCGATTCAAACTGTGCAAGATCAAGTGTCCCGACTCTGCGTTCTGAAGATGTCACTTGTTGACTTAGTGTTGTTGACGTTGCAGGTAGTCGTCTAGCGGGTGAACGCATTGGTGATCCTGTGAGTCTCGGTATTGTGGTCTTGGTCTTGTCCCTTTGAGCGGGACTATGCTTGTTAGAGGATGTATGATGCGGAGATGCCTGTGCTTCGGTAGACCCTTGTATTGATTGGTCGGCAGTGTGTTTATCAACGGGTTTAAGATGTGATAGGTCTGGGTATAATGGTGGGAAAGACCTTCTTGGAGATAACACTTTTGCAGGATTTTGTGGAGACGATCTCTTGGACACTGGTTGTCTTATGGAAGAGCTTGTCAGGTTGTCCTGTGGATAGATGTGTTTCTCGGGACTAAGCAAATCATTGGGGATATCACTGAGCAATGTGTCGTTAGCTCGTGAGTAATCAGGCCCGTCATCGGCATAATCATCATCGGCATTACTCCCCGACGCAGCGGAGAATCTGAGAGAATCTCTAAATAGCGAGAATGACTTCGATTTCTGAGGATCCAAGGGTATCTTATCCGTGACAGCAGTCGGAGACTCGTTCCTCTGTGTAGATTTGGCACTCAAGACCTTTGGCGTCCCCTTTCTCATTGGTTCCTTTGGAGAGTCCTTCAGAGGGATGTTTACAGTAATGCTTGAATTGACTGGTTTCTCATCCAACTGATCACCGGGGAAGTCATGGCCGTCATTGGTGTCATCCTCTCCTGTATCACTTCTGTATCGTCTCAGCGTCTTTATCGGGGACACCACGATGTTGGAATCGTTGTGTCCAGCTCTTCTCATCAGTCTCCCCGGGGTGGTTCTCCGAGAAGAGGACCGCGTGATCCTTCTTATAGATGATGAAAGCACATCACCACTTGTTGGTCTCTGCGGTGTAAGCTTGTTAAGCACCGCGTTGCTCTCGTACCGTTGCAAGTTCTCCGTGAGCTCTCTTCGAATCTGTTCGTCGCCCATCCCCTTTCTTCTCCTTTCCTGCTCCTTTACAGCACCGATACTTCCACTTGTTTATCATTAAAGCGTGTATATCACTTGTTTACGCGTTTCTACGCGTCTTTTATCTGAGGTGGTGTACGGGTGTACACATATATGGACTAAAAGGGCAATTACCGGAAATGGATATCCGACTTTCCCCCGGAATTCGTTTAATGGGCGCAGCAGCCACAAAGGAAAGCCGCCATTTTAAAACAAAGAAAGCTCTGAAACAACGGGATCACAACTACAATTAAGAAGGAACAGAAGTATCTTCTCAGAAAGATACACAGAAGTTTAACGAGATCGGAACTTGACCACACGGAGAGTCTTCGGTTACGCCATCGCCACATCACTGCACACTCAAAAGTTATAGATCGTTGCCACCGTTGAAATCCTCACACTCTCTGCTCGTTTAACAACCACACTCAATTTATCAGATATATACAATGTCCGGCTCACCAGCAGCAGACCCAGCTCCCGGCTCGCTCTCGCCAAGCTCGAACCCGGTGCACCGTCGCCGTTCCTCCTCGATCATCTCACACGTGGAAGAGGAGACGTTTGAAGAGAAGATTGACCAGGAGACAGAACCCAACCTCAATGCCAACTGGGTGCATTCCAAAGGCGCCTGGGTGATCCACATTGTGATTGTGCTCTTCCTCAAGATGTTCTACAACCTGGTCCCCGGTGTCTCCAACGAGATCTCATGGACACTGACGAACGCGACATATGTGATTGGATCTTACATAATGTTCCATTTCGTCAAGGGAATCCCATTTGAGTTCAACTCGGGTGCATACGACAACTTGACAATGTGGGAACAGCTCGACGAGGGCGATTTCTACACGCCATCCAAGAAGTTCCTTGTCGGTGTCCCGATCGGACTCTTCCTCTGTACAACACATTACTCTCGCTATGACCTACAGCTGTTCATCATTAACTTGGTCATATGTGCAGTTGGTGTTGTACCAAAACTGCCAGTGTTTGACCGTCTTAGAATATCCATCTTCTGAAAATTTGAGACCATTCCAACATACCACACCCACACAGACCAAATCTAACCACCACCATCACACTTTTTTTTACCCTTTTTATCATTTGGGTTTACTCTTTATCCTTGCATAGTGGAGATCACCTTACAAGCTCTCCCCTCACTTAGTCGTTCTTTTGTTGTTCATGTGTTTTTTCTTTTCTCTTTGAGTGTCATATTTGTTCTAGAGATCTGGCCGAAGTTGATACTATCTCAGCATACCCCTATCATTGTCTTGCAGTGCTGCTCTGACGTGTCTCAGATGTACATGTGCTGCAATTTTCCTATGTGTATGTAAAAATGGTCGATTCTGAAAGAAGATGTTCAATTCTGAAATTGCTCCCGTATACTGTAATGCGTGTAGATTGACGCCGTAATAGCTTCTGTATATAATGTACAAGCTACATAAAACAAAGAAAAAATACCCTATATGCCATAATTGATTCATGATGCTGATGATGCTGTTGTTTCGTATAACCTCTGCTTGACTTTATCCAACAGAGGATCGTTAATTCCCTTCTCCAAACACAGTTTGTATAAACTCTCCACCATTTCAAAATCTTCATTGATTGAATATTGTGAAGTGTTGGCATTTGAGAAAATGCTCTGTGTATGAGAAACTGCGTTCGATTCCACAGAACTGCTCTCTGTCGTTGGTCCAGAGAGAACAGATTCCGCCGTCGATTTGAAATTGGAAAGAACCTTCTTGAAGAATGACTTGTTGGAAGTATCCGTTCTGACGGTATTCTTGTATTGGTCCTCCAATTCAGACAAATACTCAGATGTAAAGCTGGATACGGGCAGTTGTGTCAGGGAATTTATAAAGCAATCAACATCGTTTTGGAAAACACCCCAACAGTTCTCAGATAGAAGATGTTGGTAAATCAACTCCGGTTCATCAATTGTGCTTAACAACTTGGAGTTCTGCGATAAGATGACAATACCAACACGTAGCAACGTCTCCTTGACACCTTCAAACAGCGCAATATCGAACATTCTCACCAAGAATCCAAATGGCATCGTGATAGAGTAGAAGGATAAGAACCATTGCGATAGGAACATGTTTACGTCAATACCCAACGATTGGAAATGTTTGTTCAAATCCGGAAGTTCATTAGCCAAGATCTGTTGGAATTGATAGAACCACAAGTTCAACCCAGACATTTCATTATCATAAATCGTTCTCAACTTATTCATCTCAAACAATCTCACCAATGCGTTAAAGGTCTTTAACTCATGCTTGAAATGGAACAACATTGGCGCGACAATGAATTGTAAGCCTTGACAGTATCCCATATCGGAATCAAAGATGCTATATGCGTTCAAAATCCGCTCGAATTCAACTTTGGTCTCATACTCGTTGAACATTGACAATTCAGGGAAAGTTCGACTCACATCTTTAGAAATGATACCCATATCTGGAGAAACGTCCGTGTTCAAAGAATCGTACAAAGTCTTCATGTACTCATCAACACAACCTTGAGAATCCGAGGACTGGGTGAGAACACCCCAGAGTCTATCTCTCAAAGCTGGCGGGACGCCATTTGTGAACATAAATCTCGAATAGTTTGGTATCGTCAGCATACAATTCGACGGAGAACTGAGGCAGAACCACCAAAATGCCACTTCCAAATCAGAACAGTCGTCATAAGTCGAGAGCATCTTCTTGCAGCATGGCTCGAGGCCTTCTTTCAAGACACCGCGCTGTGCCTGTTCATCGTCTTCAAACAGAGATTGATGACAAGTGGAACAACTCAGTGCCAGATTAAAAGCACCAGACTGCGAAAGAAGCTGTCTAACGTCGCCAATCTCGAGACTGACGGTGGAGGACTGTGAAGATTGTGTAGAGAGGATCTCAAGGTGCGAGAGGAGCAGGTCGGTCTGGCCCTCCTGGTTCAGCATCACTTGGGCCTCAGCGAATCTGGCCTCAAGCTCGAGAAGCTGCGAGAGTGTGGAGTCATCCATGACCAAGGAGCCTAGCAACAAAGAGAGAAAGAAAGAGTGAGTGACAATAGAAAGTAGGGAGCGTCAGGGACAGAAAGAACGTGTAGTGTGGTATGAGCAGGGAGCAGGGTGCAGGGCAGTTTAGAGGCAACCAAAAGAGTTCAAAAGGAGTGACTGCAGCGGAGAGCTGTGGATCTAAGAACTCAGGAGAAGTGGGAAGAACGTCCTGGGGAAAAGAATGACTATGAGTTGGACCTGTGAGAGAGCTCTGGACGGCTTACCTGTCCCTTTCGACCTTTTTCCCAGGAAAAATGGAAGCAGAACAGGTGGGATTAAACATTGGCGCGTTGCGTCTGTTTTGGTTTCACTTTTTGCACGTGCGAAAATGGCAGATCAATAATACGTGTGCCTGCGTTTATGTTGCGCCAACCGCGTTTTTTGTGGCACTTTTGGCACTTTTGGCACTTTTGGCACTTTTGGCAGTTAACAATTGGTTTGTCAGATTAGTCAGGTGTTTATATATATGGATTACTATGTGTGCTGGATAATATGGGTATCATGTATTAACATCAAGTGATTAAGCGGTCATTAGAGGAAGGCATGTTTCAGCAGGACATGCCGCATGCAATAGTATTAGTGGTGCAAAGATCAAGAGTGTTATGTGTGCACAACAGTGTGCGTCTCCTCGTTATTGTCCTTCTTGGAGTCGTCCAAGTGTACGACGTTGACCTCAAGACCACCTGTGACTCTAGTAGACGAGACATCGAGATCATCCGACGTGCCGGAGGACAGGGCACTCATTGCCAACTCCTCTTCATCACCGGTGGTTTTCTTCAAGTGTCTACCGAATCTCAACCACCAGATGAAGTGGGAGGTAAAGATTCCAATCTCCATGGCACCGACAATGCAATAGAGCACGATCCCCATTGTGTCAAACTCTTTGGCAAAAGCCAACGATAATGCCGAGAAGAAGGCACCCGAAAAGTCCAGCGACAAGAAGACAAAGTTGATACCGACAACCTGTCCCTGTCTCTTTGCAAGCTCAAAATATGGTGGAACCAATCCAATGGCAAGCAAGATCGACGCAATGATACCAAACACCAGCGATGGCCATTCTTTCCCCTCGTCAAATGCGTTTCTGCAAGGAAGAATGAATCCAACTTCCAAAGCAATTGAAATGACAACAAACGAGGCAATAATAGCAATCTGTGTTTTTTTACTCTTTTGCACCGGTGGGTAATACAATGTCTGTGCCCACGTGATCACGCAGAAGAAAGTGAACAGCTGTGGCTGAATCATGATCGGGATGTTGGAACGTCTTGACACAAAATAGATGGAGAATGGCACACCGGAAGCGGCCCACAGAAACAGCATCACTGGCTGTAACCCTGTGCAATCCTTGCGTCTGTAGTTGTGGATGATCTGTGGGATCAGCTGGATGCACCAGCACACCGTGCCGATGGTACCAAGAGCATTTGCTGCTGGAGTCTCAGAGACCATATTTGTAATGTGTGGAGTAGTAACGGCTCGTAAACTTGCAGAAGACTAAACCCTAAAAGACGTTGAGACGGGATTTGACAAGGGCAGTGGAGATGAGCTGTGCAATAACGACACAATAGGATAAGAAGAGAGTATTGGAAGAGTATAAGGATAGACTCACCCAAAGAGATGAAAATTTTGATGCGGTCGACCCCGAGTTTATAACCCAGCAGGGCTTCTGAAATCCCGGTGGAATTTTGAAGGCGCAAACAAAGAAAAAAAAGAAATTTCCCTTTTTTTTGCACTGTGGTGGCTTGAGTTTCCGCATTCGGCAGGACAGCGCGCCCGCCAGCTCAAAAGCCTAGTCACATGCTAGAAAGCTAGTGTAACCAATTTGTGAATTGTGACAACATCTCCAGACTTATTATGGAACAAGGAGCAAATTACTCACCATTGGCCACTCATAGAACGGTGATAGAAATTGGAAGGTCTAGCAGGGGTTCTAGAGGGTCCTTGGGCCTTGTGCGGAGCGATGAATGCGGTAACTGGTAGCGTTGAGACATGAAAAGTATAGACTCCACCAGGTATTTATGCTGACAAAGAGACATGTTAACCAATGGCGATGGTAATAGCAATAGCACCCGTGTGGATCCTGAAATTGCTGCAGAGGCTGTCGGATAAGTGCTAATGATCAAAACCAGTATCTCTTGCCGGTGGTTTTGGACCTTGCATTAAGCACGATCCTACTAATTCTCTGCTTCCTTTCTAAGATCGTTCAATCATATATACTTAAAAGTCATCTACCAATCACCGATACTCCCGTGTGCTTCCAGACGACGAGAGCACAAGCAATTTCTTTCTGCCCTTTCTCTTCTTGCCAGAACCCCGAGAATCGTCACCTGCAAGGGCAAACTTCACCAACTCTTCCGTGTTAAAAGGATCGTCATCAAGATCCTCTTCAGGACCGACACTAGAAGTTGCCTTTGGAATTTGCGTGCCCCACACCGTCGTCGTAAGCTCATTAGAGTCGCTCTTGTCTTGCGCTTCCAACTCATCATCACCTAGTGGATGAAGCTGATCTGTTGCTAGGCTCTCCTGTGATTGCAAAAAATCATAGGACCCCCATCCAAGGTTTTCCTGCATGTAGAACTCCCTAGTCTTCTGGTCCAACTCTGTCTCATACGTTCTCTTGTCCCGATCCTCGCGTTTGATCTTGGCAAGCATCCTGCGCCGTCTCTCTGTCAGTTCTTTTGCAAACAACTTGTAAATCTCAGGAGGCAGCATGTTCTTCCAATTGACTTCAATGAATGCATACTCTGTCCCGAATGGAAGATGCGCCATGTACTTGAATCTCTTGACGCTCTGCTCCGTCACCATGTGTCCATAGTTCACATTATCGACTTTCAACAACAGAGTCGTTGGGAAATCCGAATACGATCCATAAGTCTTGAGCAAGATCTTGACATCAAGAGGCGATAAAAAGAACCGTGTTGTCGAGCTGAAAGCAGTCTCGTAAAAGAAGTAACAATTCGAATCGTCGAGCCCTGAATCGTTCTTCGCAATCGACAAATTGTCCATCGATGTAACCAGCGGGTTAGGCTCGCTCATGTTCCCACCAAAGCTCTTCTTCATCACCTCCAAGTACATGTCAATCTCAGCAATGGCCTTATTCACGTACTTCCCATCGTCATTGAACAAGAGTTTGTCCTCATGGTACTGCTTCATAATCGCTTCCTTGTCACGTTCACAAGAGTCAACAATGAATTTGAGACCACCTTTTGTGATTCTGGCATATGGGTAAACATCTGAGTCCGAATACCACGGGGTATTACCAATCTTGCGGTGGTTCAAGTTCAATGAACGCGGTATAGGCAAGATATTCTCCATGGGACGCGCCATCAGCTTCATCACAACGTCCTGACCAACTCTGGGTGTCTCAAATCTCTCATCAGTCTCATTAATCAACACAGGTAGTGTTTCATCCGGTCTGACAAACTGCGAACATAGAGGACATTCTTTCAACTTCTTGGGCGTGTAGAAAGTATTCTCGCTCTTCTTCTCCAAAGGTTCAGAGTCGAGGAAACTCAAGAGACAAGTGTGACAAAAGAGATGACCACACGAGATCATACGCGGTGCAATGATCTCCTCTGTTAGGCAAATAGGACAATGATGACCTTTCGGGACGACTGCTTTCAATATTTGCGCCTTGTCCAAGAGCAAGTTCGGATCCAGCACTTGACCATTGTAATCACATCTGTAATCAACAATAAATCTATAATGGGCATTGACAAACTCCTTACCGACAAGGTTGATCCTGTCGCGGTCCCTATTGCTCGACCTGCGTCTTCTTCTCTGTGGAACACCATGATTATTGCCCGTCTCCTGCTCACGAGAGGGGAGAGAGAAATCAAGAAGATGGTTGATGGATATCTGTCCGCGTCTAGCACGTGGGAAGTTCCCACCACCAGTCATCATCAGCATCTCGTCCTCCAAATCCAAAGAGAAGTCATCCATGTCGTGTAACGTGCCATTACGGGAGGTTGTCGAACGCGACTCACGCGGTTTCTGACTCGACTTGGATGACTTCTTCTTCAAGGAGGCACTTGGTCTCGACTTTGGGTTAGCAGGTGGGGGAGCAGCATGCGAAGACATGTTTTGATGCGTCGAAGAGGAAGCCGAGGAGGCAGGTGTGTTACCAGGGATAAATGCAGCGGTGTTTGGGTTGTACTTGGCGTTCTTGCCCGTCTTGGACATCGTGGTTATTGCTTGGTTATTGCTTGTTCCTAGTGGCGTGGAGTGTGATTGGGCCCAACGTGATGGGCAGGACCGTTCCTGAGCCGGGGGAAAAGACGTAGAAAGTATAGGTGGCTAGCAGAATAACACTCCACGGGGTGACTCCTACTGAGTCCTCGATGGAATCCTCTCTTGAACAACCCGGCCTTCTCTCTCTGCTTTCCAAGTCTCATGGAAGGAAGTCCTAGCTTTCAGCCCACAGTGTGTTGTGTGTGTGTGCCCTGACCAGGAGCTCCGAGATGTGCTTAGTAATCTTATAGCCTTATAGCCTCAGGCATTACATATCTTCTTTAATGCTTGATTTCTTCCAGCTTTTTTCTCCGTTCTTGGAACAAACATGCTTGTTATAGATCAATATGCAGGATAGCATCTGTGCAGTATATATGTGGCGGCTTCGTGCTACCATTATTCATATTTATCTGTGGATTGCGACTAAGCACTTTGCAAACCCACGCATAGTATTTGTTTCAAAAGCAACAATTAGATTTTTTAGAGCATAGTTCCCCAACGACAATAAGAATCACTATTGTCTTCCTAATTACGTGAGGGATCCCTATTCCAGTTACCTATCTTGTGGTGAGGTCTTGTTTTTTTTAAGTCAACAAGTCCGCTCCTCCACAATTCCTTCTCCCAAAGCTCTCGCTGATTGGAAACGGGTTCCAATATACAGACCCCCTTTAACAATGACGTCGGACCTCCATATTTCTTGAGTAGCTCTCTCAATTCATCTTCGATGAACATGCCCTCTGAAGCAATCTCGCAATACCCTGTGAGGCAAAGATGTTGTAAACAACTGAACTGTTCTCGCAAAAGGTGAGAGGAAAATCGAACCACAAGCGGTGGGTAACGGTCTCTCTCTTCAATATTGGAAGGAAATCCAGAGCAAACAATTTTTAGCCTTTTCATTTTATGAAAGTAGCGGCGGTTCAGGACTCCATTCAAGTCCAAATCAAGTCCATGTGTATGGATATACATACTTCTGAGGTGCTCTCCATTAATCTTTCCCAACTGTGGAACGACTGCACTCGACAGGAGAGTCTCAAAACTAAAATGCTTAAGACATGAGGTATCAATAAACCAGATTTGCAAAGAAAATATGTCCGTTGGGTCTTGTAGATTGGTCTGCCTCCACAGAAACTGCACACATTGGTTAAGGTCGAGTTTCTTGATAATACAGTCATGACCCCCGGTAATATAAATGGCTGAAAA
>JAKTUJ010000037.1:0-77242 GCA_030556625.1 Petasospora euphorbiiphila | reverse complement strand
GCTGAAGAGATAACAGATTCAGTGAAGGATTGACAACAGAGAGGCCTCACGGATCCCAGTGAGATGTAAGCTGAGATTCATACGGTTATCTTCATTGTCGTGGTGCGATGAACAAGGACAGGGAGTGATGTACCTTGACTACGTTAAGGTAACAGTTTCGCTCCATCGGCCAGTGAGAAGGAACGCCATGAGTTCGAGAAGTTGTGTCGGTTTGGTAAGACAACAATGGAGAATACAAATATCTATTAAACCCCAAAGAGAGAGAAACGGAAGACAATTAAGTGATTACGGTATGAGCCTTCAGGAGAGGGGGAAGAGTTTGGAAGGGGAGAATATAATATAAAATATATTCTAAACCCCAATGAGATACAAGTTGATGGTAATGCAGAGATTACACTTGGAAGGAAGAGTGAGAGAGAAAGAGCGAAGACGGTAACAGTGGAAGTGCTATGACACTAGTCCATGATATTGTGTGAGAAAAGACGAAGAAGTTATTGGTGACTTTGGATGATCAGGTTCGATGTGAGATGTGAGATTGTATTGTGATATCAGACAGTTCACAATGAGATGGTATTGATTGTGATATCAGACATGTTCACAGTATTGATGAAGTCTGATTGATGAGGTTGTTATTAGACGGTTCACAGTGTCGAAGAATGGTGGAAGTGACATGAGGTCTTTGGGCTCAACAGATGAGATGGAGTGCAAGTACGAGATGAGACAGGTTGAAGTGTTCGAGCGTGAAGATTCAGGTTGAGAAGGAGTGTTATTGGATTACAAGTTATTGTTTGGTAATGTGCACATCTCAGGTTCTGACAAGGAGTTAGCAGTATGTTGGAAGGAGAGTATTCATGAAGAAGGACAGGAGTTCGGCTATGGTGAGAAGTGGAGTCTATTGCTACAGAACAGAAGACGCTATTGAAGTCAGTGACGGAAGAACTCATGATAGGTTTGGTGAACGTTGTCAGGACGTGAGAGCTACAGAGATGCGATGGTGATTGCAGGTATCGAAGATATGGTCCAGATGATTTCAGTGGAAGACTATTATTATTGGATGACGGTTTGGAAGTGAACAACATTCCAAAATCGGAGGGAACAGTCTAGTGGGGGAGAGTGTAACGATATAGTATCGTTACTTAAGAGGAGAGACAGGAGGTACTGCTACTTAAGCGCTGGAACAGGAAAGGAAGCATATCAGACGTGGTAAAGGAAGGGGAGCATACCGGACGTAGTCCGGGCATGCTTTAAGGAAGGGAACAGGACGCACCTTAGGAAGTTGGACATGGACGAGTGGACTGATCATGGGAAGCTGGAGGAGGAGCCTCGCCCGCTCGTCTATATAAGGAGGCGTCCAGTCCCCTGGAGTATGTGTTTAGTATCTACTTAATGGATGACCTTTAGTTGCGCTCAAGAACTGTTATATTGGTTTTCGAAAATGCTTTCTTAGCTCAGTTGGGAGAGCGTATGACTGAAGTTCATAAGGTCCTGTGTTCGATCCACAGAGGAAGCATTTTTTTTACTCCCACTTTCTAAATCGTGCTGAAATATACGCGTGCGCGCAGTAAACATCATACCATCTTTGTTTACATTTTGTAAGGAAGAGGCACGTAGATCCGAAGTACTTAAGAACAATACAAGCTTACATTCCACAGATTCCATCTTTATTACAGACAAGCACGGGTGATTTTACTATTTAAAGACCCCAGTTTGAATATTTTTTATGAGATATTTTTGTTTCAAAGGCAAAGACACACATTTTTGAGTTGCTTGTGACGGAAACGACTGGCCACGACATATGCGAGGTATTGCTACACCTACTGAAAAGGAGAAGCGAAGACACGACGAACTTTTCAAGAGAAACCACGTCCTTGGTCCAATAGAATCCAATATTGTATTTGCTATGTCTACAAGTAAGCAAGACTGTCTTGAGGAGACACCCCGCAGCCAGAGCTTCAATTACACTCATGAAGATTCTTTTGAAAAGGATGCCCATTTTACACCGATTACACGTGAGGCTGTTGAGAACAACCCACAAACACCATACCTGAGAGAAGAGTTTAAGAAGCAGCAATCCAGCATTGATGGATTTTCACCGGTACCTACTACTGCTGCTAAAAAAGTGATAGACTTTGGTTCCGCCAATGGCAGGACATCCTCATCGAAATCTTCACTTCTCAGAGCTTCAATGGCAAACAGACAACTGGCAAGCAATCCGTCCTCAGCCTCAAACTCCAGTATTGACCTTGTGGAAGTGGGAGCAGAGACTCCATCTCATGTGAATCTACCAAAGGGACCGAGCAGTATAATGAAAAAGACCCGCAACATCAACTATGATCGTGAGACATCTCAGAAGCTACTAGAAAAACGCCCGGATCTCTCTACTGCTGTGAATGCGAATGGCGAATTAAATCCGATGAAAGCTGTGAAAAGAGTTGTTCTGTCACCCCAAAAAGAGTATATTCCTTGGAAGAAGTTTCCGAAGAGCGCAACGTTCTCAAGCCCTCTCACTGATTCCATTGATGGAAAACCAAAACATGGTGTTCGAAGCCCATACATCCGTTCATCTTCTAAGAGAACGGAGAAAGAAAGCAGCCCAAGAAAATCATCAAAAGAGAGTGAGTGGGTTGACGATGAAAAGAGCATGAAAAGCTCCAAAAAGAGCAGAAAGGCGACAAAGGAACAGAAGAGCAAAGCCAAGAATTTCTTTGCTTCTTTATTTGATCCACAGTTACCTTACATTTTGTCATTGTACCTTCAGCTTCTTTTCAATGTCGTGATCGTTTCTATATTGCTGTACTTTGTTTACACGTTTATTTCCACTGTGAGAGCCGATGTTGAGAACAAAGTTGATGCGTACGCTACAGATATCATTCAAGAGATTGCATTGTGCTCAAGGGAGTATGCAAGAAACAACTGTCAGCCAGGGAGAAGAGTTGTTGCCCTTGAAGCCAAATGCTCCGAATGGGACCGGTGCATGAATCGTGATCCCGCCACTGTCGGTCGTGCCAAGATTGGCGCAGAGACTTTTGCGGAGATCATCAATGGATTTATCAAGCCGATCAGTTGGAAGTCAATGTTCTTCCTATTATTAATCACAGTCGGTTCGCTTGTTCTCACAAACGCTGCATTCGGGACTTACAGAAACTACAGTGGACATCCTAATCAAGGCCAGGGATTCCAACAGCAGCAGCAGCAGCAGCAGCAACAGATTCCCCAGACACCAGGTGTGCCTCATACGCCGTTCCAGACTCCATACAAATCCCTCCAAATGAACCCACAGTACACAAGGTACTACACACCAAAGAGTGCTTCGCCAACGAGTGTTGCATTGACAAGGCACAGAGTTAAGAGTGTCAGAAAGTCCAAAAAGTAGCACATTAATGCCAAATTAGCGATTACTCTGAGTTCACGTAGATGTCGATTTTTAATTAGATCTCTATTGAGATCTCTATTCCTACTTCTGCCCTTCTGCCATTCTGCCCTATCTTTTCCGGAGATTTCTGGATTAGGAAACAGAGCCGACGACGTGTGCGCGCGGATCACATCTTTATGGCCGATTTATTATGAAAGGGTCTAGTAAACCTCTACTTTCCTTCTGGTCATATATCCAAAATCTAAAGCAATAACCAAAGATCTCTCTCTAAGAGCTTAGCCTCCATTACCTGGTAATATGGTTGTTCCAAATGTTCCTTCTTTCAAGCTATCACAAACAGGACAACTAGTCCCGGCTATCGGCTTCGGTTCAGGAACTGCGTGGAGAATCAAGAAAACAGCTCCAGACGCCAATGGTGAGCTGATCACCGACCTGGTTGACCAGACCAAGCAGGCCATTCTTTGTGGGTATATGCACATCGATACAGCAGAAGCATATTTCACACATGCTGAGGTTGGCTTGGGAATTAGGGAATCCGGGGTTCCTCGTGAGAAGCTCTTTGTCGTTGACAAATGGAGTCCATCCGTTTTCGCTAAGACACACTCTTCTGGGCCATATGAATCCTTGAAAACTGCATTGAGTGATATGAAACTTGACTATGTCGACTGTTATCTCATTCACCACCCAAAAGAGCTTGCCGATCTTACTATGGAACAATCTTGGTTAGAGATGGAGAAGTTGGTCCAGGAAGGTCTGGCCAAGAGTATCGGTGTCTCTAACTTTGATGTTACCTCACTGGAACGTATCAAAAAAGTTGCTACTATCCCACCGGTGATGAACCAGATCGAATTTCACGCCTATTTACAAGAGCAAACGCCTGGCATCTTGGAGTACTGTAGGAAGAATGACATCCTACTTGAAGGGTTCTGTCCATTGGCTCCAATCATGAGGGCTGCACCAGGTCCAATTGATGAGCTGCTTCCACAGCTGGCTGCGAAGTATGGTAAATCCCAGACTCAAATTCTTTTGAGATGGGTCTATGAACACGGTATCCTTCCACTTACTACTTCCAGTAAGGCTGAACGACTCAGGGAAGCTCTTGACATTTTCACGTTCGAACTTGACAAGGATGATGTTCAGCAGATTGATGATCTTGGTAAGAACAAAACTTTTAGAGCCTTCTACATTGACCTGTTTGGAAAGCACGACGCCGAATCCCAGTAATATATATTTAGTCAAGTCCAGTTTAGAGTCATTTAATATAATACATTTCATTCGTTAAATCTTTTCCTCTTTCTTTTCCTTCTTTTCCTTCTTCTCTTTCTTAGCCTTCTTCTGCTTCTTGAGCAACGCTCTCCAATCTTTAAACTCCTGTGTAATGATACCACCATTCAGAAGATCACTGGCAATATCAGCAGTTAGTTCATAGAGAGCTAATGTTTTCTGTGTAGGTTCGAAGCTGAGTCTCCATGCCTTGGTCTCATCCGCAGGTACCTCCTGTGCGATCCATTCCACAACAGCACCATACCACTTGAGAGCATCAATGCAGTTGATCTTTGTTGGATTTGTGTTCACAGGATTTGACTTGAGCATAACAGGGATTTCATCAGTCTTATACTCTTCAACAGATCTTAATATAAGGTTGTCGTCCCGGAACCCATATATAACTTTAGTAATTCCAAGCAAGAAACACTGTGCCCATGTTCTAAAGAGCTTTTTCTCAAAAGTGACAGATTGACCCGGCTCAGAGATTTGCTTCGATGTCTTTAGTTCCACGTAATGCGATAGTGGGTCTGCATCTTGTGGCTTGTAGTCCCAGACACAATCAACTTCACCTCCAATGACGATTTTCTGCTTGCCAACACCAGTTCTTACAACAGAACAATACTGTTCTATGTTATTCACAATCTTCTTATGTCTTTTCTCGATCATTGATCTTGATGCTTCTGTAATAGGTTTTGGGACAGTGGCAACACTCTCAAACTTGTAACCAGAATACATCAGCTTTTGTTGTTCTAGCGTTGGTTTCCGCTTCTCCTCCTCCTTCTTCCGGGATTTCATATCCTGCTGAATGAATATATGTCCATCAAAGTATATGATGTTGAGGTCAATTGGATCCCTTTGGTTGTACGGAAGTGTAAGAAGCTTGGTCATGATTCCTCTCCATGTAACGATCTCAGCCTTGATTTTGGATCCGCTTTTTTCCTCATGATTTTGAATTGCGCTCAGTAGGCCTCTAAATTCACCATCACGGTCCTCATCAAACTTCTTAAAGTGCTTGAAACCAGCAGCTAAGTCGATATGTGTGTCGACATCAGAATCTGGAAGGAAGAAGTACGACAGTGACGAGTCGTCATTAGCGTACTCGCCGTCAAAAGTACGAGAAAAAGAGCATAACTCCTTCGGCTGTCGTAGTGCTGTTGTGTCTGCACGTTTTTCCAATGAGAAAAACTTTGCCGTATTCATTCCTTGGTGTTATTCGTTTGTAGATGATTACTTGTGTATTAAACCTTAACGAGCTTTCCTTGTTGTTCTTTGTCTTCTCACTGAAGTATTTTCATAAGCGAGTGCCCCTACCACTTCTATTTCGCTATTACTGCTATTTCGCTATTCTTTTATGATAATTCATAAGTTTCTAGAGGTATATTCTCTAACCATTCACTCTACAAATATGTAAAGGGTAAATCCACAAAGTATATTCAAAATTATGTAGTCTATCATGCGTCCTCTCCTTACTTCTTAGCACCGTACTTGGAGACGGTCTTACCATCTGGAATGGTGAAGAAGACGTATGGCTTACCCTTCTCAGCCTGATCAAGACGGTAGTAACCCTTTCTCTCAAACTGGATGATGTCACCAACCTTCATCTTCTTGACGTTCAAGTCACCAAATCCGGCGGTGTGGAACTCGGTCTTCTCAGTCAAGAAGTCCTCAAAGTTCTCACCTTCCTCAATCTTATCCTTGTTGATCAAGTGGTCAAAGTCAACCAAGTCAACCTTGGCGACATCATCAGTGTCAGCCAACCAGGTGACTTTGTGCTTAGTCTTTCTGAAGTCACCTTCCAAATTGAGTTTGGCCTCAATAGAAGTAACCTTGCCATCCTTTTTGTTAAGCTTTGTGATGATAGCATTACCCCAGTCCATTAAAGTAAGCTCCTCGCCATCTTCTAACGAGTCTGCATCCTCCTGGTCAATGATGATGTCAGATGCGAAGATGACATCCTTCTCACCAACAGCTGGGTTCTTCTTGTGCTTTGGCTTCTTCTCAACAATTGGCTTCTCTGGACCACCTGTAAGGTGGATCTTGACAGGATCAACAATGGCAGTGTGACGTGGAGCAACAGGGTCAATGACCTTCTTGTTCAAGGCCCAGATGACACTCCAGTCCAAGTTGATAACGTTTCTGGAAGGACCCTGGGAAATAACAAAGTTTCTCAAACCTTCAACGGTCATACCTCTGCGTCTCACACCTCTAACAGTTGGGAATCTTGGGTCATCCCAGTTGCTAACGTAACCCTTGTCAACGAACCATTGGAGTTTTCTCTTAGAGAGCAAAGTTCTAACAAAGTTGACACGCGCAAAGTCCCAGATGTAGACCTTTCTCAACTTCATAGTCTCGAGGAACCAGTCATACTGTGGGTTTCTGTCTCTGTACTCAATTGTACGAAGAGCGTGTGTAACACCTTCCAACGAGTCGACCACTGGAACACAGAAGTCGTAAGTTGGGTACATCTTCCAAGTCGTACCAGTTCTATGATGTGGAGTCAAGTTACATCTGTAAATGACAGGATCTCTCATAGCCTTGTTTGGGTTGTCGACAGACATCTTCGCACGAATACAGTAAGTCAGACCAAGTTCGGTACCATTCTTCATCTCCTCAGTGAAAATCTGCAAGTTCTCCTCAACTGGGCGGTCACGTCTAGCAGAGGCAATACCGTCCATTCTCTCCTCTCTCATTCTCTCCTGTGGAGTGTCATCAGCGTAAGCGTTACCAGCCTTGATCAGGTCAACACACAACTCGTACATCTTCTGGAAGTAGTCAGAAGAGTACGTAAGCTTGTCACCCTTGATACCGAGAAGTTCCAAGTCTTCAATGATTGCATCCTGGAACTCCATCTTCTCCTTGGATGGATTAGTATCATCGAATCTGATGATCAATTTACCGTGGTACTGCTGGGCAAAGTACTGGTTAAGGATCGCAGCCTTAGCGTGACCAATGTGCAAGTATCCAGATGGCTCTGGTGGGAAACGGGTGACGACTTGACCATCAACAGCATTCTGGAGATCGATATCAAAGTTTGCTTTGTGAGTTTCCTTCTTACCATCGGACTTAATCTTGGACTGCTTCTTCAACTCAGCAACAGACTTGGTGAGTTGTTCATAAAGACCACCAAATCTCTTGTCAGATTCAATGAAAAGATACCAACGGGAGACGTTAACATACACAGTGTTCTTGATGATTGAACCAACCATACCATTGGCTCTAAGGGCCCCCCAAACTGCGATATCGGAGAGAGTAACCTGGTAACCGACAATGAAAGAACGGTAGTTCAAGTGAGCATCGAGCTTCTCCAACGAAACGGCGAGCTTCTTGAAGTCCTTGACTGTCAAGTCTTCGGCAAATTTGATCCACTCTGCAGATTCCTCAGCACCACGGAGAACAGATGGGAAATCAGCAGCCAAAGTGGAAAGGATCTCGTTGTCCTTCACAGTGGTAGAGCCTTTGACAAGAGTGGCAGAAGCACCATCAACTTGTTTCTCATCGACGAACTGAACGGCCACTGTGTCGGCCGTTTCAGAGTTCACAAAGGCAGCGGCAGCGAGAGCAGCATATGCCACGACAGGTGCCTTTGCAGCAACAGTGAGTGTGTATGACATCCTTTGGGGCAATTGTCAATAAGCGATGACTTCGAATGAACGCCAGAAGAGAAGACACCTTCTCTTTGACAAAATTTGTGTACTCATGCGGTGTCGATGGTGTTTGGCGCAAAAACTCCTAAAGCGGAATATTTCGCGACATCAGGTTTTTTTTTTTTTTTTTTTTTTTCGCGGTCAGTCTAGACTCTAGAGGCAAAGTGATTTCCATCAACTCACTGTGTCTCACAGCTCTCTTAGGCTCTCGCCGTCTCGGTGGGTTGAGGGTTGAGGGACCGCGTGGGGTCACGGCTTCGATCAGACGAGTTTTTAAATTGCTCTGTCTAGTTACCAACACATCACCTGAGAGGGAAAGCTGGCCGTTAGCAATGCTTGCGAGATAGATTGGTGATTTTAATTGCTACCAAACTACATTCTACATGAACACATGAGCTTACTTAAGACCTGTCCTTCTGTATCTCGAATTATATTCGAATATCTGGTCTTAGTTATCAATTGTCGTCTTCGCTTTGATATTTTGCTGTGATATTCTCGGTTGCTTAAATCCAGAATAGTGATGTCAGATGGCAGATGCCAACGAATCCTTGCTGTGACCGTTCAACTGGGAGTTGCTAGTTTATCCGTTTATCCTGGTAGCCATTGGAACGCATGAGCAGATGGAACGGCAACTTAATAGTCCTAGCTACACACTTTCGGGGTCAATAATATCGTCCTGTGGATTGTAGAAGCGTAAACGGTTACCACCAGCTCTGAAGGGAGTCGATCTGGAAACCGGTCGGGCTGTTACCCCACCAGTTCTTTGTATGATATCACACCTGGTGGTATTACCATGGCTGAGAACCACCGAACTGGTGTGGCTGATTGGGTCATTGTCTGTATCCTTCCACTGCCTTCGTCGGAGTTCGTCCACAAAATTGTTCTCACGCTGAGCGGCTATCAGTATTGTTGATTAAAAACCAACAAGCCAAGAAAGAGGGGAAGCTCGCTGCGTGGTGGTGACCCACTGATGATTGAATGCCCAGAGTTCAAAGAACAAAGTCCTTCACGATAGTATATCAAAACGACTGAAAGGGTATCTACGATCTGCGATCTGATCTGCGATCTGATCTGCGTATACCCCTTGGTAAATAATACGTTGTTAATCCTTAGCGATGCTTATCTCAAACTTGTAGTGTGTGTGTCATTTGATCAATGGTTCAGTTAGCGGAACTGGAACTATTAGCGCTGAGCGTTGGACGAGAGGATGCGGAGGAAGAAGAAGAAGACAACCTCAAGGAGGCCTCTTGCAACACTGCAAATGAGATCGAAGGTCAAGCAGTTTCAGACAAATGTGCTTGCGTTCTGCCACATAATAGGGGCTACAGCCTACGAATCCCCCGAACTGGATCCAGCCGATGTACATGACGCCCTTGGACTGATTAACAAAACCATACAAGCCAAGTTATGATCACACAATAACAGAGTGGTAACTGGCTTTAAGCTTCCCGTACAAGCAAAAGTAAGGTACCATACGCGATACACAAATAGGCTTTAAAGTTTAAACTTAGTATGAGCCTATAGAACGACCGGATATAATCAAAATGGGGGAAGGAGAAAGATATGAGATCATCAAGGAAGCTAGTAGAGAACCTGGGACTGCAGGAAGATGCGCTAGCGCCTTTATTCCATGCAGACTTTCGCATTTGCGGGGAGGGAGGTGGTGGGCTGCCTAAGCGGTGAGGGTTGTGGATGTATAGATCAGGGACTATAACTGATATGACAGACGCCATGAAGAAAGACAAAGATACTTCAATTGTATATTGGATAGCAGAAAATACATAGTCTAAGAATGATTTGTTCTTCGATGAATGGAAGACTTGGCTGCGACGTAGATTGTCTGGGCTCTGTGGCCTTTTTGCGCAAGGGCCGCAAGGCTCTACGCTGTGAGGCGCCTGTCATGCACTTTACGGGACCCTGCGGCTGAGGAGTTTTGCAATGCTTCCGGGACCCTTTTCCAAAAGAATCCACCCAGTAACAGCAGGTGTGTTAAACCGCATATAGCCATAATTGATAATAAATCCGTATTGGATATTGCGCTTCGTGGATATCGACGGAAATAAATGGCATTTGCCGGTCCTGTTGGGTGAAAGTTTTGCAAGTTTTAGATGTAGGATAGATGGACGTACACCTGGTTATTTGTTTGCCCATGCGTCCATGTACAGCGTGGGGCATGCCTCTATTACAACATACAACGTTAGCTGTGGCAAGTGTGCTAGCACCTATACGTTGTTATTGTATATCTTTCTTACAAAATCCCAGCCAAAAAAGCATTAAAACTATTAATCTCATTTTATCAAGAGACAGTAAGTACGTACTAAGATCATCAGAGATACACTCAGCCACACAGGGCCCAAATGGTGTGCTTGGCATTTGTACGGCAAGATCACCACTTGACGCTGTTCGTGGTATCTAGAAGCGTTCGAATCCAAACCATCTAATTACGTAGCCCAGGAAGAAAAAAGAAGCAGTGCATGCTGCATAGGATTTTGACCCGGGTGCTTCCACTGGAACAAATCACCATGAGGGGAGTGCGGCTTGACACCCACAAGAAATCAGTCGATGTTCGTTCAGTGACAAATCCTCTGCCACCTTGCATAGACTGTCTCTCTCTCTTCGTCACGAAATGCAGAGTGTCGGACATGCCCCACTTTTGGTGACCAAGACAGAGAGTAGATGCTCCGATTTTGTGTTTTGCAGTTGGGTGCCAAATGCTACATCGCCTTACAGTAGACGTCTTGACGGATGGTGTATATAAGGCAAGCATATGACCCACTTTTACTCACCTGGAGAATATATTTATTGATACACCATAGCTTGTGATCTTTTTCGATTATGCTGCTCCTGAGATTTGTACCACTCCTTTACACTGCGATTGCAGTTGTTGCGTTCCCACTGGCCGACCCATCTGCTCACGATGTCAAACTCGTCAAGAGAGAGACAGAGCCTTTTGCTATTGTTGACCTTGACAAGAGAGAAGCTGCTGCTAAAGCTGCTGAACATGAACTTGAGAAGAGAAGTATTGCTGCTATACAAAACATTATCGATCTTCTCAACCCATTTAACTTCGATTTGGTTAAGCTTGCTGGTGCTCTTGTCAGCTTTATTGCCGCTCCAATCACCATCCTCCTCCCAGCAAGACTGACAGCTTTGCTCCCATCACCAAGCCCAAGTGCCAATATGATTCTCTCCAAAACCTTCATTCCAGACTGGCAAAGTATTCCTGGTTACAACACAGTCTTTGATGTTCCTAGTCTTGCTGAAGGTAAGGCTGCGTGGTTCACTGAGGCTAAGGACAGAACACCAGAAGATCCTGTCATCCTCTATGCTCATGGTGGTGCATACATTCTTGGACTGTTCCCATTGTTCATCAACCTTGCTAACGCTATCTATACTGGGTTGGGAAAGCCAGAAAGATTCAGCTTGATGTTCCTGGACTACACTTTGGGCGTTGACGAACCATTCCCACAACCGCTGGTTGAGTTCACTCAGACTTACAACGAACTCGCTAAGACATCCAAGAACATTATTGTCATGGGCGACTCTGCAGGTGGTCACTTGTGTTTGCAGTTCCTTAGACACCAGAACTACGAACCACACAGTGGCGTACCAGCTGCTGTTAATACCACAGCTACTGGTGGTATCTTCATCTCTCCATGGGTTGATGTTTACCCAGATCCAAACACTGGAAGCATGAAGAGTAACTATGCTAAGGACTACCTCACTGCTCAGTTCCTACAGCATGCCACTGAAATTAACTTCGTTGAGTCATCTATGTATACAGACCCACGTTACAACCCATACAAGGATGAAATCGACTGGGACTCTTTCTTGCCAAGCAAGGTCTTCGTCTCTCGTGGAGAGAACGAGGTTCTTTATGATGCCATTGGTCAATGGCAGACATTGGCTAACCTCGGAGAAGATGACATTCTTTACACTGAGCCAGATGGTATTCATGACACAGCTATGATCCACCCACATCAGACAGAAGTGACTTCTCAGATTGTGGCTTATCTCAAAGATCTTCTCTACTAAGTGGGGATTCAGTTATGATTCCAATAATTATTTGATGATGTTATGTTGCTTTGTTTTCAGTTCGCTTCTTCCACCTTTTTTCTATAGCTTTTGATTTATATCAGAGCAAGACTTTTACCTGAATGATATCTATTTGTATTCTACTGTAGATACTTCTTTGTGTACCACTGAATTCATACGATCCTGCCTTGCCTTTCAGTACTCGAGAAGTTAGTGTGACCGTTGGCGTTATGGCTATTTTACTTATATGTAATAACAAGTGAGTCCTAGCCATTACACTTCCAGGTATCGGCAGTGAAGTCATCGATGGGTTTACAAAGACGATTACCAACGTTCAAAGTTACGGAGTCGAGACGGAACAAACCAGACGTCCATCACATTATTCAAATCGTGGGGTCGTTTTATTGGCATGGATACACAGAAATTTAAGTACTCTAAGAGTTGGGATAAACGGCCAGCACATTGGAACGAACGCACTGATAAAAAACGAATGTACTTCTTCAGATTGGCCCACTATATCGCATTGATTAGTGACGCTAGTTGGTACGCTAGCTGTTTTCAGTAGGGAACAGACCTACCCCCTATATAATGTCGATCATGCACGATGAAGTATGCTGTGTAACCAAGTTACCATCTTGGACCTTCTTCCCTTTTCGTTCTGATGTAGCCCTTGAGAGAGTGATACTTTCTGAAATTCCAAATACTGCAACATGTGTAACATATCATCAAACTCATAGAAAGCATCCATCATCGGCTTTTTCATGTTTTCCTTTTCCAAAGACGTGTTATAAGGGTCCTGAAAAGAGTTCACCCCGTCAATAATAGACTTATATCTCTCTTTCAAATCTCTCGCCAGCGCAACTTTGGCCAAGTCCAATTCGCAAATCTGTAATTCTGTAAACAGTATTGATTCATCTGTTGGTTTGGTACTACAAGCAGTAGAGTTTTGCGATAGTCTTCTGTGCTTAACTAGCGCCTTGTTGTATCGTCTAACTGCCCTTGCTCGCAGCTTGATGAGCCTCCTGTCGTCAAATAGCTTACTGTCTTCAAATTCCTTGATAATATTGGCACAAGAGATATATGGCTCATGAATAGACAGAATCTGTCTGCACGAAGGGTCTGGCAGGGTAAGAGTTCTGTAAGTACCATCAAATAGCCCGTCGTATAAAGAAGTTTGGAGCGTAACGGCAGCTGACCCGAGCGTAGTTGAAGCACTTGCGACAAAAGCGGAAGAAAGAGGAGACAGGATTGAACTGGTGGGAGCCAGCATCGTCGACATTAGACTACTAGACCAGATTTACACACGCGCTTTGTACATGAGTATTACGTGACGCCAATGGAAAATATATGAATAAACTTTTGGTTTTGTGTAACCTTCTCAGTCAAGTACCCGCCTTACCATGCAGGATCACTTGACGATGCGGTGCTTAACCCTTTCAATAATCATGTACCTCACCAAGATCTCGACCGAAGAAACCAGGAGAGACAAGAAGAAGACAAATATAATCATGTATGTAATTCTAGTCATGTTCTTCTCGGCAATCGAATCTGCCACAACGTCGATGAATTCGAGGAAGACCTTACATCTGTCATTGACCACCTCCACCCTTTGATCAATCTCCAAATACTCTCTTGTGGCGTTATAGAGCGGATGCAAACTTGGTTCAAATGACCAGAAGAATTCGGGTGTATCAAGGACAGAAGAGGATAGATTGACATCAACACGAAGCTTGAACAACTTACCAGATTTCTTGATCAGCTGTTCTCTCTTGAGACCCAACTTACCAGTTAGGGCAAGCCTCTTGGGAAGCTTCGAAACAGAGTATATCACAGGCGAAATTCTGGTTTCAAATTGTGACAGTTTTGTTGATTGTGCAATTGCATGTGACATCGAAAGCTTGATGAGATGATCACCAGAACGTAACGTGATCATGTCATTGAAGATTCTTGGTCTTTCAGTCTCCATGTCATACTCAAAATGAAATTGCTCAATTTCAATATCGTTCTCCTCAAGTGGTCTAATCACAATTTGTTTGTTGTTGTTTTCATTTCTAGCAAATGCTATATCACCAAGGATATTCTTCTCCTGTACCTCTGTAAAGTTCCAAAAGACCACAACACCGTAATTGAAAATAAACATCTCTGCATGGTGTTTAATCATTTCAATCGATTTTGCGGTGGTTGAAACCGGTTCGTCAGTGACTCCTTCGGCAAAGAATTGTGGTTCTGATGGATCGAACGGACCAGAATTCTCTTCATCCTCTGCCTGCTTGTCAATTTCGTAATTGTTGTTAGCATCTTCAGGTGTTTCCACTCCACTATAGTATTCGTAATGATGATCTCTTCTCTCTGATTTGTTAATCAGTCTCTCCATAAAAGTTTCACCTTTGGCATTCTTGGCCGACGCGTTGGACTTGATCCTAAAGCCATCACGGCCGGGCAATAGGGGTAAACAGTAAGGACAATAAAGTACCTCGTCATATGTTCTTGGAAGAATTTCGTGAGTGGTCTTCAGAAACGTCGAAACCTTCCCTAGATCAAAGGCATCAGAGACCAGATACGCGGTCACACGTGACAACTTGCGAGCTCTTTTCTCCTTGGACATTCTCTCGGCTTTGGATCGTGAAACATGCCCCGCTAAAGTCGATTCCCTCTCATCCTCTGGAATAAGCACAAGTCTCTCTGAAGTTCTTGAAGTTCTTGATGGGAGCGGTTGGAAAGGCTTCGTGTAGCTCATTCTCCTCCTTTGGCTCGCTGTCGATCCATAGTTGAGATGTAAAGAACCACTAGAGAGACGCTCCTCTCGTCTTCCTGAAGGGATATCACTCAGATCTGACAAAATACTATCCACAGATATATCACTGAACCTGCTGTTCTGATTCCCCCCAGAAAGACCCCTCTTCCTCGTCTTATGCCCGTTCCTAACATAGTTGTCGTGAGCATTACCGGCAAAGGGCGCACTGCGGTAGTTGGGGTTTCTGGAGTCTGTGACCAGGATCGACGGTGACCGCTTGGCCGTCGGCCTCTGTGTCCTCTGTGGAATCATGTAAAGACAATGCTGTTAGTAGTAAATTAAATTACTCGATAGACGGATAATTCACCGTGTCAACTAAGCATGGCACACCTCCCAAATGGGCCTGTCAAAGTGTCAAAGAGATGTTATAATTCCGAGGGCCAAAGAGGATTCGCGACGGTCGGAATTTAAAGAACCAACTTGTGTCCAGCTAGAAAGGCCAATGGAATAAACAGGGAAGGAACGAGGGCATACACCCGTTTTACTTCTTGAGAGGACAGATACCATCTATTTTGCCATGTCAGATTTGGAAGACGATTTGCTCGCACTTGCCGGTGGTGTTGACTCTGGGGAAGAGAGCGATGGGTATGAGCCATCGCCTGCCAAACGGTCTGGGTCTGTCGAAGCTGCTCAACGCAAGAAGCGTAAAGTTGTTGATGACGAGGACGAGGACGACTACGCCTTCGAGGATGAATTAGAAGAGGAAGAGGAGGACGATTATGACCCTGACGCACTTGCCGAAGAGGACGACGAGGATGACTATGACGAGAAGAATCCATATCCCTTGGAGGGTAAGTACAGGGACGAGCGTGATCGTGAAGAACTCAACTCCATGCCCGAGGTTGAGAGAGAGTCGATTCTCTTTGAACGTTCCCAGGAACTGCAAAAGTACGAGGAGCGCAAGAAACTTTCGTTGCGTCGTAAGCAGAATGAGAGACAACAGGAACGTGCCTCCAGATCACAGAAGGTGAAGGAAACATCCAAATCCGTCAAGACTTCCAAATTGACTGAATTGAAGAAACAGAGGGCCAAGAAGAGTAGACAGTCTAGAGATGACTACTACAGTGAAGATGAGGAAGAGGAAGAAGAGGATCCTTATGAATTCGACGATGAGGAGGAGGATGAATATGAACCGTTTGAGTCGTACGGTGAACACCCAGTACAATGGGCTGATCGCCAGCAGAAGAAAAAACGGACAACTGTGGAACTAGCTGATATTAACAGCATCCAGACTGGCCATTCCGTTGCGGAGAAGTACTGCTTCTACCCAGGATTTGCAGAGGCCGTCAGCGATACTTATGGTAAGGTCCGTGTCAGCAGAACAGAGTATCGTATGGTGCGTATCGATGAGGTTGTCGTTGACAAGAAGAGACCATATCGTCTTAATCCGAAGCTAAAAACCTGCCAGTATTTCAAACTTTATCAACCCGGACAGAGCAGAAAAGTTTTCCCAATGAACCAGCTCTCGGACGAACCAATAACACACCACGAATGGGACAAGTGGAAAACGTATGTGGACAGAGCCCGCCACTCACACATGAATGTCTCGTTACCGACACTCACTGAGATCGAACGGAAGTACGAAGATCTCAAGAGATTTGCCTCTCAAAAACTTGATGGACCATTGTTTGAGGAATACATGAGAAACAGACGTGAATTGAACAACGCCGTTGCTGAGTCGGATATTGTTGGACAGAAGCTCAAGTTGAAGCAGATGTTGAATGTCGCTGAAGAGAGCGGCAATGACGTTGAAGCAAGACGTATCAAACGTGAACTCGAAGATGTTGAGAAGAGGCTCATCAATGCATCATCTTCAAAGACCACTGAAACATCGAAAACGGCACAGATTTCCGAGAAGAATCGTAGGCTCAACAATGAGCGGATTCGTCTCGCGGAGTTGAAGAACGCCGAGTCGAAACGTACAACAACAGTATCCAACTCCAATCCATTTGCAAGACTAACAACAAGGGCAAGAGTCTACTACTCGGAAGCCAACAAGGAGGAAACTGCAAAGGCCAAGGCTGATGCCGAGAGGGAAGCTGTTGCAAATGCTGAAAAGGCAGAGAGAGAAGAGCTCTTGTTGCAGCAGGCCAAGTACAGAACAATGGGCCAACTGGACAAGTTTATTGCCAAGATCGAGTTCAGCTTCTGATATCTTTTCAGTGTATAATTTAACGGAAATGAGCAGTGTTTTAGCAGTGTTTCTTTGAAGTAGATGATCTGCAGCTGGGGCCTAGTTGCGTCCCATAAAAGCGAGAAAAAGACACGAAGAAGAACATCGCTCAATGAATCAAAGATCCACCGCAGTTGCGATGGTTGATGAGTCACTAGGAGATGGAGTTGCCAGTGTTGTTATTGATCACTTTTCTTCGCTCCCACGAGGCCAGCCAGTGACACGATCGAATGGTGTTGAAGAATGGACAGTTGTGGCCGGTATTGTGTCAATTCATGATGGAGTTCTCAACAAGACGCCGATCTGTGTTAGCAGCGGTGTGAAGGCAATCGCTGACAAACTATTATCCAAATCGGAAGGAAGGCTGCTACATGACTGTCATGCAGAGATTCTTTGCCTTCGTGCCTTTAACCTGTTTGTTGTGAAAGAAGCTCAACGTTTAGCAGCACAAAAACAAAGTGACTACTTGGAAAGATCATCGGGCGATCTGCAATACCGGCTTAAGGACAAAATTCAATTTGCAATGTATGTGAGTGAAGTACCTTGCGGAGATGCCTCCCTGGAGTTGCTGATAGATGAAAAGGAGGAAACTTGGGACGTTGTCACAAAATTAGAAGGTGGTGTCCTTCGAGGACGAGAGAGTTATGCAAGTCTAGGAAGAGTAAGGACAAAACCTGGGAGAAGAGATTCCCCTATCACAATGTCCAAAAGCTGTTCTGATAAGCTATGTATGAAGCAATTCACTGGGATGTTAAATGGGGTGGTGAGCCAAATTGTGGATCCTCATGGGTTTTACTTGAAATGGTTGGTACTTCCTCAAGATAGAACAAACGAAAACGCACTCAAGCGATGTTTTGAAGAGCGATTGAGTCTTGATAATGAAGCCAATGTGTTCCTACTCCAGTTTCTAAAAACTCAGCTACACCAAGAGTGGGAAAGGTCAGCAAAGTCTAACATTTCCCCTTCAAACATGTCTGTGATCAGCATACCAGAGCATGATATTGTTGAGTGCATTACAAACTTTGTCAAGGATGGGTTCTTTTCGAAGAAGACGCTTGTGAGACCAAGGGGAGAATCGTGTGTTTCACGTGTCAGTATGACGAGTGAATGTAGACAACTACTTACATTCGAAGACTGTGAAACGTACATTGAGCTAAAGATGAGGAACGGGCAGTACCAGCAGCTCAAGAAACGTGCACAAGATGCAATTGGAGGATGGTGTCACACACATATAGACGACTTTACGATATAACAGAAGAGAAGAGATGTGAAACGTTCTAATACGGTTTATTTGGTGAAGGTTCATAGTCTAATCGTCACCAGAATCTGAAGAAGAGCCTTCATCATCGTTCTGCGCCTCTTCTTCAACCTTCTTTTCCTCCTCTTCCAAGTGGAAGGCATATTCTGCAGCCTGTAGTATCTCTCTCAGGTGTTCATGGTCATTATCTCTGATCAATTCTACTGGTGTAAGCCCACCGGAGTTCTTGATTCTGGCGTCGGCGCCAGCCTCAATGAGTGTTTCGGCAACAAAGGTACCGTGTTCTGGTTCGTGTTCAGCGTAGCGTACAGCGCAGTGCAACGGCGTATCGCCATCCAATCTGTTGTGTGGGTCAACCTCGACTCCCTCGACATCGAGAAGGGAATCGAGAACCTCATAGGAACCGTACTGGGCCGCAAGGTGGAGAGGAGTGTTCCCCAGGGCGTCCCGGGACTCGTTGATCACCGCAGTGAGCTTTGCTGGGTCGTCCGACAATGCTTCCATGATGGACTGGAGAAGGTCTGTGTTGTTTCTCCGGGCAGCATCGAGGATCTGCTCTCTAAAGGAGGCTCCTTCTTCTGACATCTCGATTACCTTTTAAAGATCTCCACAATGTTCTTCCCACTCTTATCACGAAGCCATTCCTTCACAGAACGAACGCATCAAAGCTCAATGGTGACTAAGCATACATTTATGGTTAGCGCAACACAAACACACAAACCTCACTCATCTCGCGTCGACTTCACCATTCCTTTTCTTTCAATCCAATGAGCGGTTCTTGCCAATTGTTCAGTCTTCCGCTTGTTACTTGGTCTCTCAATGTCGGATAGCCATTTCGTCTCTCTGTTAGAGGCGCTACAGCGCCCTGAAAACGCTGAACGGAAAGCCGCCGAGAGTGCACTCTCACATGTTGTTGCTCAGGATCCATCAACAGCGGCTACCACTCTGCTAAATATCGCGTCCAACCCATCGCAGCCCATCGCTGACCGCCAGATTGCTCTCCTGTGCTTGAAGGGTCTTGTTCCTGTGCACTGGAGTGCTGGTTTCGAGTCGTTTACTGGTCCAGCAGTTGTGTCAGATGCAAAGGACATTATTCGCCCTGCATTGTTGCAACTCGCTACACAGGACAACAATTCGAAAATCCGTTCTGGTGCAGCATACGCAATCACACAGATAGCGGCTGTCGACTACCCTGATGAGTGGCCCAATCTTTTGGAGTCGCTCTATGGCACTCTTGGAAATAACTCCCAAGGTGTCCTTGGGGCCCTTTCCCTATTACAGGAGCTCTTTGATGACCTCGTTACAGAGGAACAATTCTTTGAAGGTGGTGTTGGACTCGTCACAATTGGGCATTGTATGAAGTTGGTAATGGACACTTCTCTGGACCCAGAAATCAGAACCGCTGCAGCAAAGCTGTACAAAACTTGTTTACTACAATTGGAAAGTCCAGAGGTGCTAGATGATCCAAGTAAACTGCAGGCGCTTCAGCATCACCTTACCGAAATGGCTGCGTTACTCACGGTGTTATTGCAGGACAGATCGATGGGCCTCGGTCAGCTTCAACTACGAACTGTTCTTTATACAACTGCGTACGAGCTTGTCACAGTGTTTCCAGAAGACATGTTTGAGCATAATGCTAAACTGGCCTTACAGAAGGAGGCTATCAGTGATCTTGCTGAAATCTCACAGATGTACACCCAAGTTGTTGTCAAGGAGGATAACTCTCCTTATGCCTCATCCAACGAATCGGACGTGTTTGTTACATCAGTGTTTAACGGTATCATAGTAGAGCTTCTGCTTCTGCTTTCTACTCTTAACGAGTTACCAATCACAAATACCGCATCCGCTGTACAGCAATCAATCTTCAATTCCCTCAAGTTATGTGCATTACTACCACTCGAGACAGAATCAGACTTTTCCGCTGATTATAACTTCTTTGTCACTGAAGAAACTGGACTATCTGCGGACTTTGGTCCTCGCAATGCTGTATCCGACTTCGTCACTGAGTTAAACCCGGATGACATCAGCACGTTCTTTGAGTACTTCCTTGGACTTCTTGCAAATGCTTGTAATGAAAATAATTGGAAGGAAAAAGAAGCAGCTTTGTTTGTGTTGGATGCTATCTTCCGTCATGACGTCGCCTTATCGTCTTCCCAATCACCAGTGTCGTTGCTCAATCACTTTGTTTCTCTGTTGAACGACCCAGAACCGTTTGTCCGTGCACGTGTTTTACTTCTACTTCCATCATTTATTTCCAAGTTCAAAACTTCACTTGGAGGAGAATTTCCAGCCAAGACACTACTCGAGTGTATTCGTCAAGCTCACAACGATTCTGAAATCCTAGTCAAAGCAGCATTCCTAATTTCATTGACTTACTTCAAATATGTGGTGACTTTCAAAAGCTTACCCGATGAATCAGAACATGTGATTCTGTCCATTGTCAACAGTCTGTTGGATAGTGCCTTAGCAGATACTCCAACAATGTTGGCAGAGGCACTTACTCCAGCATTGAAGATCCAGTCCGGCAGAAATACTGAAGCACTATCCCTACTCTTCCAAATTGCATCGAAAGATCCAGGAAACATTTCTCTTGTCCTTGAGGTTCAAGAGGCCTTAGAGGAGCTGTTACTCCATGTTGACATGCAAAGCTACCTGGCCTATTGCGAAGGTACATTCCCTGGTCTGTTGAATAACATCCAACTATCGAAGGGGGAATTTTCGAGTGAATTATCATTATCATTGGAACTTTTGACAATCTTCATTAAGAGAACGCCAGAGAGTTTCCCATCCAAGTTGTTCTCCAGTGTGAATTCTGCCCTCTTTGACCTCTTGCTTCAGGCAACTGATGACCAGATCCTTCAACTTGGTGGTGAAGCGTTCTTGGCTCTCCTAACACACAGCGATGCGGGATTATTTGACGTCAATTCTGTTTTACAAGTTCTTTCCAAGTTCCTTGACCCTGAACTCAGTGATTCTGCAGCAATGAATGCTGGATCTCTTGTGGTTGCCGTCGTTTCCAAGTTCTCCGATAACATATCGAGTATCTTACCGCAGATTCTCGAAGCCACGACACGCCGTCTCTTGACTGCAAAGGAGTTGTCTACTACAGATGATTTACTGTCAGTTCTTTGTCTGATGATTGCCACTGATGTTGAAGCGACGATTGCATTCCTTCAACAGAATCAAATTCAACAGGTTTTCAACGTCTGGTTGAATAATTTCTCCACTTTGACTGGAATTGATCGCATTCGCAAGAATTGTGAAGGATTAGCAAGTGTATTCTTGTATGCATCTGCACATCCAGAACAGTTCCAATTTACAGTTGATGATGAAGAAATCACAGAAGTGGCAGATGGGATCATCATCACCAGATCGATGAGAAAGAACATGACCAAGAAATTTACACAAGTTTCAGTGCCTTTCAGGATCTGCAGACTTCTTGTTGCAGAGTTGAAAGACCAATGTGCGCAGCAATCTGGTCCTGATCCTTCAGATCTCGTTGATCTTGTTAATGACGATAATGGAGATGGATGGGAGGACATTGACGCCATTGGAGATGATTTCGATACTCTGAAGGGGTATGTCCAAGCTGATGAGGATAATAGGGGACAGGATGCTGATCTGAAACAGTTCTTGATCGGGTTCTTCAAGCAGGTTGCTTCCAGTGATGTCAATGGTTTCAAAGATATCTACAACGGACTATCTAACGACGAGAAACAAGTGTTAGCAGAGAATATTGTCTGAGACCTCGTGGGAGAATTAAAAATAGAAGAAAGAGATATGATATTTATAGTAATCATCTAGTAAGGGTTCCCAAGTGGTTATAGTGTAGTAGTATTCACATTCACAAGTAATTAACGTTTGGATCTTCTTAAGGCAAGAGAGAGAATGGTTGCACCAGCAGCCACGACACCAGACACGAGAGCAATTCCAATAAGTCCGTCTTTGGCGATCTTGTCTTCGATCATCTTCTTGAGTGCTTTCGCCTGTGTGTTATCTGGCTCGTGAGCTAGCAATGCGTCGGCATACCTTCTCGAGTCTGCATAGTCTCCGAGTTTGAATGTACCAACAGAGAGATAGTATAAGCACTCACGACGTCTCTGGGGTGAGTCTCTGAATACATCTGTGAGGAGCTTTACACCCAGCCTTTGGTCATCTACTCTATTTGACTTGATGAGGCCCCATGCGTAGTTGAAACGGGACTGCACTGAGACAACGTCACCTTCCGATAGCACCTGTTGGCGGAGAATCTCGAGTTGTTGTTTTGAGAGTGGACTGCAATGACTGTTAGATACTTGGTATCAGATGAACCCAAATGGGAATGCAACTTACGAATTGGCGTCTTCAAGAGCTGTTTTCGGATGAGTTAGTCCAAGAGATCATAGAGAAACACCACTGATAGCAATCACAGTGATCAAGTACAAATAATAGCAAGACATACCAGGCAGATAAGCTTTCTCCGACATCTTGAGATATTATCAAGTACTGAAGAGTTCTAATACGTGTATATCACTACAAGTAAAGTCATTTGCCACAATCAAGCTGGCTTACTTCCTGTGCTGCTGTTATTGAAATTCGCGGAGGCAGTGCGCCTACCACAGCTGTCAAGTCTGCCATTTTGTGCGAGGGCAAACAAGCGCGATTTTGTGGAGAGCAGCGCAGCGACTCAGCGGTTTTTAGCAGGCAGATCTGGAACACTACTTTATCTCATCAGTGAGAGTCAGTTCCATAATATATACACTTGGATAGTTTATTACACTATCAATTTGTCTTTACCCGAGGAGCAGTAGTAATCCCCAGAATTGAGCCACCGGCCAAAACACCGACGGAGATCCGGAACCGGGCAGCAGTTTTTTTTCCTCCTTTTCTTACGTGGTGCTGCGCGTACCGTGTCACTCAACACCGCTTCACAATCAGTCACAGCGCTAAAAACTTCACTCCGCCAGCTGGTTGTCTCCTTTGCAACCACCACAAGTAAAGGGTTTCCCTTCTGCTCTCTCCACAGTAAAGGCAAAGATGCTCCGTTCCACGTTCTCTGCGCAGAGACGCCGTATTGCCCGCTCCGGCCAGTCGGCCCTCAAGGCCGGCGCCGCTACCGCCGCTAGGGTATCCCAAGGATATGTCCACAGAGCTATGCCTTCGACAATGGCCTCCTCGACGTGCCAATCGTCTGTCTGCCGCTCCTACTCGACCAGATCGACGGTCATCCAGCTGCTGAACAACATTGGCTCCAAGCGTGAGGTCGAGCAGTACTTGAAGTACTTTACCTCCGTCTCCTCGCAGCAGTTCGCCGTCATTAAGGTTGGAGGTGCCATCATCACCCAGCACTTGACCGAGCTGGCATCATGTCTTGCCTTCTTGTATCACGTTGGATTGTACCCTATTGTGCTCCACGGAACAGGCCCACAGATCAATGAGCTTCTCGAGGCTGAAGGTGTCGAGCCAGACTACGAGGATGGTATCAGAATTACCGATGAGAAAACAATGTCCGTTGTGAGAAAGTGCTTCCTCGAGCAGAACCTCAAGCTTGTCACAGCCTTGGAGAAGATGGGCGTCCACGCTAGACCAATTACGTCTGGTGTTTTCACTGCTGACTACTTGGATCAGCAAAAGTACAAGCTCGTTGGTAAGATCAACGGTGTCAACAAGTCCCCAATTGAGGCCTCCATCCAGGCTGGTGCTCTTCCAATTCTCACATCCTTGGCCGAGACTCCATCTGGACAGATCCTTAACGTCAATGCCGATGTCGCTGCTGGTGAGCTTGCCCGTGTCTTTGAGCCATTGAAGATTGTCTACTTGAACGAGAAGGGTGGTATCATCAACGGTAGTACCGGTGAGAAAGTCTCCGTCATCAACCTTGATGAGGAGTACGATGATCTCATGAAGGAATCTTGGGTCAAGTACGGTACCAAGCTGAAAATTAAGGAGATTAAGGACTTGCTCATGCACTTGCCAAGATCCTCTTCAGTCGCTATCATCAACGTTAACGACTTGCAGAAGGAACTCTTCACTGACTCCGGTGCTGGTACTTTGATCAGAAGAGGTTACCGTCTCCTCGTCAGAAACTCACTTGAAGAGTTCTCTGAATTGGACTTGCTTAGAAAGGCACTTCAAAGAGACACGGATATTGCCTCTGGTAAGATCTCTGTTGCGTCATATTTGAGAGACTTGGAGAACACTCCTTTCAAGTCATACGGTGATGAGCCATTGGATGTTCTTGCCATTGTCAAGGAGGGTTCTGCTTCATCCGCTAATGTTCCAGTTCTTGATAAGTTCCTTGCATCCAAGGCTGGATGGTTGAACAACGTCTCTGACAACATCTTTAACGCTGTTAGAAGAGACTTCTCCTCTTTGCAATGGGTTGTCAGAGAGGATGACCCAAATGCCAACTGGTTCTTCTCCAAGTCTGATGGCTCTTACACCAAGAACGGACACATCCTCTTCTGGTTTGGAGTTGAGGATCCAAAATCTGTTTCCAAGTTGATTGAGAACTTTGATGCTGAGTATTCTCGTATTCCAAAACCAAACTCTGAATCTGCTGCCTTCTCGAATGCATTCTCAGGAACCCAAACTAGATCATTCTCAACAATGAGAACAACTGCTCGTACCCAGGCTACTGCCAAGTCGCAACAGCAGTCCGTCAAATCAATGCAGCAGCACTTGAAGAGACCAGTTGTTGCTACATCTGTTGTCAAGAGAACTGTCGGTGTTAGAACAATGGCCACTGAGACTAACCCAAACCCACCGTTGCGTGAGGGTACGAACACTAACAAGTGCCGTGTCGCATTGATTGGCGCTAGAGGTTACACTGGTCAGAACTTGATTTCCATGATCAACAAGCACAAGTACCTTGAGGTTACACATGTCTCCTCTCGTGAATTGGAAGGCAAGAAGCTGGAAGGTTACACAAAGAAGGACATCACATATGAGAACTTACAGGTTGAAGATATCAAGAGACTTGAGGAGCGTAATGAAGTTGACGTCTGGGTTATGGCATTGCCAAATGGTGTCTGTAAGCCATTTGTTGAGGCCATTGAGTCAGCTAGCGGTGGTGGTAAGTCCAAGATCATCGACTTGTCTGCTGACTACAGATTTGATGAGACTGGCGAGTGGGTCTATGGTCTCCCAGAGCTGAACAACAGACAGGAGATTGCCAATGCTAGAAAGATTTCTAACCCGGGTTGTTACGCCACTGCTGCGCAGATTGCTATCAAGCCATTGACTGAGCACGTTGGTGGTGTTCCAACAATATTCGGTGTTTCCGGTTACTCTGGTGCTGGTACCAAGCCATCTCCAAAGAATGATATCAAGTTCCTCAACAACAACCTCGTTCCATACTCCCTGACTGACCACATTCACGAGAGAGAGATTTCGAAGCAGCTTGGTATTAACGTTGCATTCTCCCCACACGTTGCACAGTGGTTCCAGGGTATCACACACACTATTAACATTCCATTGAAAGAGCCTCTTTCCTCTAGAGAGATTAGAAACTTGTACCAGGACCGTTACCAAGGCGAGCAGCTCATCACCGTCTCCGGTGAGGCTCCATTGGTTCGTGACATCAGTGGCAAGCACGGTGTTGTCGTTGGTGCATTTGCTGTCAACGCTGCTCAGAACAGAGTAGTCATTGTCGCTACTATTGACAACTTGCTCAAGGGTGCTGCCACTCAATGTTTGCAGAACATCAACTTGGCCATGAAGTATGGTGAGTATGAGGGTATTCCAGATGACTTGATCATCCGTGGTTGAAGTCACGCATGCGTCCTGGCTCTGAACTTGAAAGCATTTTGGGTTATTCTAATAGCACTCGAATCATTGTTTACGACTAGAATATTTATACCCGTGTATTTCCTTATTCAACAAGTACATATACAAAGAATGTGTTATGACGATCTGAAGCCGTAGGGTCCGAACCAGTAATTTCGCGGGTTCTCTTGGCTGGGAGCCTGGGAGCACGGCCTTGATTTACTGCCGACCTTTGTTCTGTAACAGTAAACCACCAACTATACCGACGGACAACTAAGAGTAAACACAATGGAAGAGTGGAGAAGAATTGACATTGACGCCCTCGACCCCGAGAACAATATCACAGCAGCAGACCTTGCACCGGACGTCCCACCGGTCTCAGCGGAGGAGGTACAGTCCAAGATCACCAACATTCGTACACTTATTTCCAAGGGATCATACGGTGATGCTGTTCTTTTGGCTACTGATGAGCCACCATATGGTGCCGATGAAGCATCTAAGGTATGTTCATGTTTCCCGGATCTTGTTGTGCTGTAGTGCACACGGTCCTGCTGATATGAGTGGGCAACTACTAACACGTCTTCAAAGGCTCAATTCCTCAATTCCGTGATTGACATCTTTAGTGCCACGAAGCAAACCGAAGTTCCTTCGATTGTTCAATCTCTCTCAATAGAGCAGCAGAACGTGCTTGTCAAGTTCTTGTACAAGGGAATGTCAACCAAGAAGGGTCAGCAACAGGGTGGTGTGCTCCTCTCTTGGTTTGATAAGACCGTAGAGGTGACCGGTATGGGTCCAGTTGTTCGTTACTTGTCTGACAGACGTACTGTCTAATTTTTAGAAGGAGACGAATTTGAATGCTCAATGAACATGTATACTACAGATTTCAACTTGTACACTACGCTTCTCTGGGCAAATTCGACTTTTAGATTCCTAGAAAAACAGATCAGTCCATTGATGTGTCAACAACGTGAGTATGGTTAAGCTTCTTTTTCAGCTTCTTTGTAGGAGATTTCTTGACCTTTGGAGCTGGGAGCGCCTGGTCCAAATTTGTCTCTTGCAACACTGGCCTCTTGCTTGGTGACTCTAGGCTGACAGATCTGACTGTCTTCACAGGAGACATGATTGTGCCATCATCTTCAAACTTGAAGTGCTTGTTCGGTGACGTTCTAATCAGTTTGATAGGACTTAACGATAACAGGTCAGAGAAGTTGTTCTCCTTGTCATCTGCTGCATGCTCAATCATGTCCAATGTCTCAGCGTCACTGAAGCGGACTTTCTTATTTGGTGGCATTAGCTGTGTGTTGTCTGACTTACGTTTGTATCTCAGGTCTTCCAACTCAGCATTCAAGTCGTCAATCTTCTTGGACATCTTCTTCTCTTTCTTGGAGATCTGATTGATTTCCTTCTCGGCATCATCAAGTTTGGCAATCGCCAAATCCAGTTTTTCCTTGAGTAGCTTGTTCTCGTGCTCTAAATTCTCCTTCTCATGATTTAGTTGTTCTGTTTTCGAATGTTCGAGAGAAGATTTGCTTGAAATGTCATCTAGTTCATTCATCATGTTTTGGTCCTTCTTGGTGACTTCGGCAATGGAAGTGCTGTACTTCTGGTTTAACTCTTCAAGTTCTCTAAGATGGTTGATCTTAAGTTCATCGAGCTCCTGTTTCAGTGTCTCCTCAAATTGTTTGATTTTGGCTTCATAATCGTCGGAAAGCATCTTTAGCTTGATGTCAAGATCATTCTGATGAGATTCTTTCAAGTCATTAACTGTGGCAGCATGAAGGGCTTGAAGTTCATCAATCTTTGTCTCAAATTCTTTGCTCAATTCATTTCTGAGTTCCAGCTCAGCTTCAATCATTCTTCCTCTGGTCTCGACGTTATCGTTTTCCAACTTCTCGTTGACCGCCCTTAAGACTTTGAGTTCTTCAGAAAGCTGTGAAATCTGGTATGCATCCATATGACTGATATCCAGTGAAGCTCGCTCAGAATTAATCTGAACCTTGGCAACGGGTTGGATATACCGAATAGCATGTAAAATAGTGGATAAACTGGAGTATGGATCCAATGTGAGTAAGATCTTGATTCTGTTCTGGAAGTTGAAACTGCCAAACAAATCTGTTAAAAGTAGTCTTGTTAGTTTGGATGTTCTCAATATGGATCTATCAAACTTTTTCGATTTCATCAATGCCAAACATCTACCAAGCTCTGTCAAACTGGTATTTGTGTAGTTCCCTTCTTTGAATTCCTTCCCTTCTGTTCTTGCCGATTTTGTTCTCTCAGAACCAGCCAAGTCTGCCAACGTAAGCCTTGTTGTTCTGACAGCATTCCCAATAACTTTGTGAAGATTAAAGTAAATGAACAAATGCGATCTGGAACTTGTCGTGTTTAATTGTGTTGCACTGACGGCTCTTCTAACAATACACTTCTGCAAGACCGTCTTTGCCTCATCCAAATTGGACACATAAATCTGTCTGAGTTTGTTGGGTTTAATTTTGCCGTCTTTAATATCAGTTATAATGTCCAATGACTGATGTATTGTCTTCTTCTGGTCCAGTGACAAGTCTCTGATACGATCGTTGTAGATCTCAAACACAGAGAGTGACAATCCAAACTCTCCCGTGCAGTCCTTCTTTGCACTGGAGGTCACCACAAATGAATCGCCAAAATGTCTCTTGAGTTTCTTGTAATCGGCAAAATCCGTGCCAATCTTGTTGAAGATCTCATTGAGAGAGTAAATGGCAAGCCCTGGGTTCGAAACATCACCATGAATGGAATACGATTTACCACTGTTGGACGGACCCAAGGTGAAAAAAACGCTATCCTTCTCCTCAAAGAGCTCTTCGGTAAGATCCTGCATTGTCTCCGTATAAAGATCTAGCTGGGAAACATCGCTGAAGACCTTGCTGAATTTGTTTGTGCCAATGGTATCTTTGAATACCACAGTTGTATCAGTTTGCGACTCAATGACGGACTGTTTGAGCTTGTCAGCAGTCAAATCGCCCCGCGGCTTGAGCCTCAAGTAGTGCGGCACAGAGGACATGGTAACAATATTCAACTGTCTTCTGCCTATTCTGCCTTACGGAGAGATCCCAGCATTGTGGTCTCTTCTTGTTTACGTCTCTCTTTGTTTACATTTCGCACGATCGCGATCAGCGTGTGTGAACCATGTGAGTTCTTCTTGTATATTTTAATCTATGTGGGTGTTCAGGTTAATTTTTGTTCAGCAATTTCGAACGCTTTTAAACAACAACAACAGCTATACTTTAAATCACCAATCGAGGTGTCCATAATTGTGTTAAAACCAATGGTTGAAGAGGACAAGAAGGCTGTTGAAGGCACAGGAAAAGTGATTGAGGCTTCGCCCGAGAAGAAGCAGGGAGACGTTCTCTCTGGTAGCCCCTCGCTATCTAGAAAGAGGACCAGAGATGACTTTGATGAAGAGGAGAAGAAAGAAGATGAAGAAGAGGAAAGAAAAATTGCCCCGTTGAAACGCAGAAAGTCGGTGATTGGGAAAACTATGATCGAAGACCCCGTACAGGCTGCTGAAAAAGAAGATGATGTCATTGCCGAGGAAAGTAAAGAAGGTACCGTTGAAGTGGAAGAGCCAGATGTTGAGAGTACAAAGGCTGAAGTCTCAGCTACATCTGAGATAGAAGAAGAGACAGCTCCTCCAGATATGAAAGAAGAGGATACAGAAGATCCTAAAGACAGTCTTGCTGATGCAGAAGAGAAAGAACCAACGAAGGAGATCTCAAAAACGGAGGAGACCACAGAAGATACGGCAAAGGAGGCCGTAGAAGAGGCCTCGAAGGAACCTTCGGATGAGACAACAAAGGAAACAACAGATGAAGCCACAAAGGATACTATCAAGGATGTACCACAACCCGTTGATACAAAACCAAAATTTGTTTTTGGATCGACCACTCCATTTGGTGCTAATGCCTTTTCTCTTGTAAACAAGGAAAACAATATTTTTGATTCCAAGCCATCTACAACCAACACGAGCACAACAGCTTCTGTATTCGGCTCGTCTGCCTCATTTGGTAATGCTTTCCAGAGCGCCATCACCAAGAAGTCGATCTTTGATTCTAATGATGGTACGGAGACGCCCAATTCCGAGGAGAAGGACAAGGAACTTGAATCATCCAAAAATACGCATATGTATAAACAGGTTGATCTAGTGAAGAAGGATATCAAGTCGGGTGAGGAAGACGAGGAACAGGTATTCACGTGCCGTGCAAAACTCTATGCTCTTGAGCTCTCCAATATCAAGGATGGCTGGAAAGAACGTGGTGTGGGTAATATCCATGTTAATAAGAGTACCCAGCCTGGAAGATCGTCCAGAATTATTATGAGATCCAACGGTTTGCTGAAGGTAATTTTGAACACAGCTCTTGTCCACGGTCTGGAAGTCGTGAAAGGCATGCCCTCATCCATGAACCCAGAGAAGTTTATTAGAATAACCTCTGTGGAAGACAACAAGCCTATCCAGTATGCACTCAAAACAGGAAGCGTGGAAACTACAGAGGCAATGTTCAACACTATCACAGAGCTAATTCCAAAGGAGGTATGAAAGTAATGATGATATGCATGGATTGAACAGTTGTACTTTAGAAAATATATGCGTAGTATATTATGACTTCACAAACGCTATGCTGCAAATAGTGGCACCTTTGACACCTCCAAATTCGAAAGTTGGATAGTTGATCTTCTTCCATACTGTCAAGTCGTCTGCCACAATCAATTTCTCCAACTCGGTCTCTGTGAAATTACATGATGTGATTAGCAGCACACTGTCCGTTGTTAGAAGCTTCTTTACCCGATCTGAGTATGCTTCTGCTGCAGTTTTTGTACCATATTTTAGTCCGCTGAGTGCAATGGCATCTAATGTGCCCTTGTCCAGTACGACGTCAAATGTAGCTGGCTTCCAATTGTCATCATAGATGTCGGTCACTTCAAACTGCACGTCTGCAACACCAGTATCCTCAGCGATGCTTTTTGCAAACTCAACTGAGTTCTCGGAGTAATCAAGTCCGGTGAATTTGCCCTTGAAACCTTCCTCTCTCAATGAGAACAACAGATGGCCGTTCCCTGTACCCACATCGCACATTGTGCACTTGTCCGATATTCTATATTCACCAAGGTTGTCCATTAGAAACTGTATCATCTTTTCCTCAGCATCAGAATCGGAGAACCAGCATTCGCCTGTGTCCTCTGGATTCTCCTCGAAGTTGCATTTCTCAACTGCATAGAATTCGTCCCAGCTTTCATGATGTTAGTACAAATGCTAGGTCACATAGCAGCAATTCGGAGAGTGGCATACTATTCCTTGGTCCCAAGTTTAGAAGTGTTAAGCTTTGTAGTATCCTCCGTCATCGCTTGAAATCTTGACGGTATAAGTCAATTGTTCAACAGAAGTGATGATGATGATGCTCATGCTAAGCGATGGAAACTATTGACGCAAGAAAAAAAAAAAAAAAAAAAAGGAATATACTCAGGATTACTGCTAGATTATACACGACCACTACCACTACAATCAGGCCTTCCCGCCCAAAGCCCATTGCATCTAGTTCCTTTTCTCGTTCTGCTTACAAGGCCTGTTGAATTATGTTCTTGATAGTAGTAATTGGCTGGACTGCAATCTATTGATCTCTCTCTTCCTTGAATCTAAGGCTTTTGTATAAGTCGGATGATCCATATTGGGCTAGACAAAGTGAAGGATATTCAGATCTCATAATAGCAATTATTTCCTTATTCGGCGGTGGTGTTCAAAGGCGATTCATCTACTGGTGTGAAAGAGAATGGCCTCGCAAATGAACCACGTTTTACCAGACAATGCCAGATCCGAAATGGCTTTGTGTCTTTGTGCCAGTTTAAATGATTCTCGGTTTGCCGCTAAATGCCAAACACTTGACCTAAATCATCCCTCTATATCATTCTATTCAGCTTTCTATGTGAACTGCAATACGTGATGTTTTAGATGTTGCCGGCGCCGCCATAGAAAGTTGCAGGAAGACATGTTGTTTTTGTGGCACATTATCACCACTGACAACATACTCCCTAGTACCAAACATCCTTCTAATTGTTTACACCAAATCTCTGGCATGGTCCAAAAATATTCGTCTGTATTGTGCTGTGCATTCTTCGCATTTTTTGGCTATGGTGAACCCACACACTGACTTTGATCCAACAAAGCCTTACTCTGACATTGACAACTCTCTCAACGATCAAGCCGCATTAGACCATTTGTTTAGTCCGGCACATCTGCGAGGGAAAATCGGGCGCACATTAGGCTGTGCAAATCTTCAAAACTCGGTGAACTATAGGCATGATTTCGAAAGCCATGAGTTGGATGCCATCTTACCCGATGACATTCCTGAGTATGTCCTCATATCCCTTTCCCCAACTTATAACTACCAGGTTCAGGAACCATGGAGGAACATGGCCAACTTTTTCAATAATGAAAATATTCTTCAGGCATGTAATATGTGTGGCAGGATTTTTGTGATTCTGAAATTTGGATTTACTGTTAGAGATTTAGGGCATATCAGGGTGTCTCGTACTTGTCTCGAGTGCACCAGTTGGGTATGGATACGTCCATCTGGAGATATTTGTATCAGACCCCGCAAAACCTCATATTCCTGGAAGGAATTCATTGAGCTGGTTAGCTCTGGGGATGAGATTATCGATGACGATGTATTGCTTTTGGGTCAAGACTTCCTTGGGCCGGCAGAGATAGCCCTAGCATTGCCAACACAGGAGAAGTACAAATATCTCAAGGACCGTCTAAAACGCAGATATCACAACACACTACCATATCTTGTCTACGAAGTCCCTGTTTTTGTTCTGCATAATGATGGATACTTGAAAGGTATGGCAGAAGAATGTTTACGTAAAGGCGATCCAACGGGCGTATGTCTTGCTCCCGGCTTTACACACATCAAGAGGATTGAATATGCACATTCATTCGACCGAACCCAGCAATTGATCCTCAGACTGTTGTTCAAGGTCAGAATATTGGATCCTATCAGTTCTGCAGCAAATGTCTCCTTTGGACAGCCTCTCGAAGTAGTTGAAGTTCGAAGAAATTCCTTTACCTCGACATGGAACTGTCACGGAAATAATACATCGTCGACCAACAAGACGCCAGACTCTGCCGAGCAATCCTGGGGCACCCTTAGGGCTACTTATTATCGTGGTTACCGAAGCCTGTTGGTGCATGTTCTGTTTTTCCTTAACCGTCTGTGCCTGGGACCGGACAGAGATATGATATATAGAGCCCTTGCACATTAAATAATCTAGTACCGCATTCTCTCCCTCTCTTTCTCGTATGTTCTTGAGTCACGTTCCTTGTCTCTTTCTCTCTCGTTGAAATCACGGTCTTCTCTTCTATTCCTGCTACTGTAGTCAAATCTCTCCGGCCTCTCGTTTCTTGGTTTGTATCTCGATTGTGATTCATGACCTGCACCAGAGGGTCTGACTGGACCAGAGGAATATCTGTCCCTTGTATCTGGTGAATCATACCTGGATCTGTGGTTGTCGTGTCTGCCACCACGGAAAGGGAAGCGAGATGTGTTTCCTCTTGGTCTTGAACTAAATGATGGAGGTCCATCGGTTCTTCTCTTGATGGCATGAATCTCGGGAATTACACGCTTCTGTGAGTATCCACGTCCACCAACGCCTCCACCAAGTCTTCTCGGTAGCCACGATTTACCTGTACGACCTCTGTCAATGTCCGTCAGCACAGGGCGATCACCAAGTTTGAGACCGTTTCCCTCCTTGTAAGCAGAACGAGCACTGCTTTCTCTTTCAAATACCAAAAATGCATACCCTTTTGATTTCCCCGATTCTTTGTCTCTAACAATACGTACTCTCTCGATGGCGCCAAATTTTGTAAACTCCTTCTGTAGTTCAACCTCTGAGACATTATAATCAAGACGTCCCACAAAGACGGTTTTGTATGGGTCTCCTTTGATATGTGGGTCATCATGTGGATTCCATTTGGCGAATTCTGCATCCATCTTTTCCTTGTTTTGTAACTGTCTTTCGTGTTTGAGCCGTTGTTCCTTCATAGAAGTAGTCTCCTCATGTGTCACAGATCCGTGCTTCTCTTCCTTATACTGCTGAAGCTTATCAAGAAATGAGCCAACACCTGATATGTAAGCTGTCCTCCGTTGAGATGGTGCTGTGTCCACAGGATCTAGATGAGCCAGTGGAGGTCTTGGTTCAAAAAGTTTCAGCACATCACTTCGAAACTTTGATGTATCGGTCTAAATGACTGTTAGTAAAGCAATGCAGTACCAAACTCAAGAACTTACCATATCAGTACACTAATTGCAAAGTAGCAAGCCGATTGTTTACTTTGTTTCTTTGATTCCTTGTTTCTTTGAAAGAGACCTGTGAAGTCCGAGTCGTTCGTCAGTGTTTGTCTGTTGAGGTTACCCGGCCGGATATTGCTATGTGCCATTAAATTCTATGATGATGAGCCTTCATCTTCCACTATGTAATCGAAAGGCCTGCAAACGCAATATCTCCCCTGCAAGATGAGTGAACTGGAAGAGTACAGGCAGCAGTTGAAAGACATTGAAGAGACTCTTGCTAACGACCCACAGAATAAGTCCCTTGTTGAGTTGAAGACGGAGCTTCTAGATTTGATTAAACTACTGGAGACAGAGGACCACAAGGACGATGACACAAAAGCAGAAATAGAACAAAATGAAGATTCCAAGAGGGATTCTTCGTCGGAGGGAACAGAACACGATGTCTTCTCTGTGAATGAAACAGTATGGGCAAAAATGCCACTGGAGAAGGAGTACAAAGAGGCGCGCATCATCAACATCTCAGGTAATGGAAAGACAATCACTGTGACCTTCACAGACTCTAGTTCTACTTCGACATATCCTGTTGATCAATTACACAAAGAGAGGCCAAAAGATGTTGTGAGCAAGTACAAGAGGCAACAACAGAAGGCTACTAAACCGAAGGATAACAAGTATGAACAAGAGTTGAATAAGAGTGCACAGAGTTGGCAGAACTTCAACAAGAAGAACAAGAAACTCAAGAAAAAATCGCAGTTTGGAATCTCTAGTGCAGTTGGATCTAAAGTAGGTGTTGTGGGTTCTGGTAAACCAATGACTACTGAGAAGAAGAAACAAAATCTCAACCAGCATAGGTTCACACCCTACTAGATGATCTCTCTTATAAATCATAGATGGATAGCAAGTAAATCCCTTAATCCATGGCTGTAGAAGGCGCTTTGAAGCTACATAAATCATAACTCATCACATGTGATAAATAAACAGTACAACATACTTCAATAGTACAAACAGACAGACAAACCGCTGATTTATACATACCATCAGGCACTAATCTTCTTCCCGTTCATAAGATGATTCAGCAGCTCAGAGGCAGAGCCACTCATACCTTGGTCGCCCACAGGTTGCTGGTTTGCAGCAAACATACCTGGTGGTGGTGGAGTAGCAGCATATGCCAGATCCATCTTATTCTGCTGGATCATTTGCTCATGCAGCAACTGTTGGGCTGCGCTGGACAGCGGTCTTGGATGTTGCTGGGATGGCGTGTTGGCCTGGGCTGCTGTCACCTGCTGCTGGAGAAGCTGCTGCTGAAGAAGTGCCTGGGCAACGGAGTTCGGCTGTTGTTGTTGCTGTTGGAAGAACTGTTGTTGTGGTTGTGGTTGTGTTTGTTGGAACTGTTGTGACTGTGAGTTTGAGCGTTGCTGTTGTTGAATGAAGTCACTCAGTTGAAGCTGTGTTTGCACTGGAGTCTGAGACTGAGGCACCGGTTGGTTTTGTGGTGGGGCATATGCTGTCGTGAACTGCTGTGGGGGAGCCATCATAGCTGGTCTTGATGTGCGTGCAATCAGGCTCTTGACCAATCTTAGATTATGGGCACGGTCTGGTCTTAACGCCTGATGAGTTGGCTTGTAACAGAACAGTGGAGCGTGATTCACAACCGCCTCTGTCAAAACCTCTGGTCTGATCTTAAACTTGGTGGAGTGAGCAGAGTTTAACTCGTTCATGATCTCATCAATGAAGTTCGCAGCAGCTTCTTCAGGGTTGAACTCATCGCCCTGTTGGTTGTGATTCTGGTGTTTAACTTTCTTCTGGTTCTGCTGTGTGCTATGTGTCTGCTGTTGCTGTGGCTGATTCTGTTGCTGTTGCTGCTGTTGTTGCAATGTCAAAGATTCACTGAGCGTTGGGAACGCAGAAGCATCGGCGAGTACCTCTGTGTCGTCTGCCGGAGCAGAATTAACAGGATTGGAAGCCCACGAAATGTTGGCTGGCAATGGAGCACTAGCGGCAAAGGACTGGCTACTGGAACCAGCGAGCTGAGCATTGTTGTTTGTAGCTGGAGATGAGATGTTACTGCTGCTGCTGTGAGCATCGTCAATGTATCCGTGGTTGGATGGGAATGGAGCTGGCATCTTGTAGCCTTCCAGACCACCCATCTTCAAACTCTGTCTCGTGGATAAGTCTTGTCTTGTGTAAGAATCCGCCTCTTCACCAGGCTCGTGCAGGAACATACAATTTGGATTTGGACATGGCTGACCTCTGAGGTATGAAGAGCAGTACTTGGTCGTTCCAAACGCCGCCTTGAGTGGTTTTCCATCCATGTAGGAACCATCCACCATCGCAATACATTTGGCAGCCTCTTCCTTCTTCGAGAAGGTCACGTAGACGCCGACACCACCGCCATTACCACCAGTATTGCTGTAGTGACCAGTTGTTGGGTTTCTCTTGTTCACAACAATCTTGAGAATTCTTCCAAACTGTCCAAAGTATTTTTCTGATCTCAGCACGGAGTGAAGGTCCTCTGGTGGGACTGGAGGATTGAGCCCGACAACATATACAAGATTCTTTTGGATAACACGCATTCCTGCGAGGTGCTTTCTGTTGAGTTGTTCGTGCTCCTTCTTCTCCTTCTCCTTCTGCTTTCTGTCCTTATCCTTCTTGTTCTGCTTGTGCTGTTCCAGCTTCCACTCCTCAGCGGTTAGCTGTTTGTACTCGACCGACTCGTCATCGTACTTTCTTCTGCAAGCTGGGCATCTTCCATTAAGATCGGGATTCTGGCGGATGTTGTTGTAGCAGAACTGGCAGATTTGGTAACCGCATGGACAGGGCTTGAAGTTCTTGTCTGAGAGGTCCATCTCCTCGACGCAGAGAGGACAAAGGTCCTCTTCGCCGGAGTCATCATCCGAAATGAATGTGTCGTTGTTATTGATCATTTGTGTGTTCCTTCTCGGTCTTCCTTCTTGGTGTGGCAGTTGCGGGAGTTGGGGCGTTGTTTTGTTGCTGAATATGTTGAACACTCAAGTGGCTTCTTCCAATGCAGCAGCGCGTATCAAAATAATACCCGGATTTGCTCTCTTGTTTCCCCTTGAAGTAAATGGGTGATCATTTGCCTTTCAAAGTGATGGCTTTGTGATATTCCTTTTTCCAGAAGAGTCCCTGGTACGGACACGACCACACGCTGGGGAAAAATTGCAAAAAAGAAGGGGCCGGGCAGGGAATTGAACCCTGGACCACTCACATGTCTGTAGCTTCTTAGACCTGGTTTTCCAAGTCTTCGCCCAAAGCGAGTATCATACCACTAGACCACACGGCCGACTTCGAAAAATTGGCGAGTTGTGGTTTTAGGGGTGATGGAGCACTGGTGGTCACATGTTAGTCTTAGTGAACTTTTATTTCTGGGACTCTAATCTCTCTATTTTGGGGGGGAAAACATCTCAGGGAACACCTGTAGTTATTTTGCACTATTATGACATTACATATGAGCTAACAGTGATTATCCTTTGCCAAAGAACCACCGTCCCACATATGGAATGAACCTTCATATGGTGTTGCACATACCGCGCTGTCAGAAATCACAAAGCAGTGGAGGCGCAGGAGGAGAAGCCACTACGGCCATATCACAGAGAGTCAACCACCGATACACATAGGCATTAACCCACCGCAGAAGCACAATGGCAGTGACACCTTTGACGAGAATAATTTTCCTCTCGGGATTGCTCGCCGCAGGGTTTCTTCTCATCATTCTCAGTTGTGCTCTGTGGAGCAACTGGTATCCACTATATGTGGGTAAGTATCATCAACAAACTTACTTTTGCATATCAACAGGACGCTGGCACTAACAGCACATAGTTGGAATCTTCCTTCTAGCACCACTACCTAATACACTTCTCTCGAGAAACGAATTTGATGACTTTATGAATGACTCCTTAGGGTGCGTATCACATCTCTTCACTTCACGTCACTTCACATGAAGCAAGACATGGTACTAACTTAATAAAACAGGAGCACCGTCAATGACTTTTCAAAATTCGTCACTGCAGTACTTGTTGCGAGCGGAATCTGCTTGCCAATTGTATTTTATCACACAGGTCTCGTTGTTCTTCCTGCCACAGTCATGAGTACAGTTGGTGGTTTGCTCGTCTACACGTCTATCATCGTCTTCACGCTGTTCTTCCAAGAGAGCCAAGATGAGTTTTGATCCTCCTAGATGAAAGGCATAAGATAGTTGTCAGGGCTATTTTTATTTAATGCATCACAGTTTACTGCTTATCTTGGTAGCGCAGATCGCCGATTTGGGGAGAGTAAACCTAAATACAGGATCTAAAAAGCGACAAAAACATATCCGTCTTCACTACACTATAAAATCTTCCTTTCAATTGAAGGACTAACTGTCCATCTTTAAATATAAGGCTCTCTGACTTGAGGTGCACACCTTCGGGGTCTCCGAAGTCCCCCGCGCGCTCTCGGCCGGAACAGAAATACCGGGTAACCCCATGGGATGAGATGTGTCCATACCAACTAAAATTTTTATTTTTTTTTTCTTTTTGCAGACGGGGAGTAAGCAGAAGAAAAAAAAACCTTTTATTGGCACAAATAACGGATCACATACCTTTTGGATATAACAAGGAGTTACTTGAAGAAGTTTACCACACCTAGAAGCACATATATATACCATGTCCGACGAAGTAAGTTGAGAGATCACTCATTTCAATCCCAAGAGCCACAATGCTAACATGATCCCACTATTAGATTATCTGGCAGGTGATTAACCAGCAATTCTGCTCGTTCAAACTGAAAACAACAAAACAGCAAAACTTTTGCAGAAACGAATTCAATGTCAGTGGTCTTTGCTCGAGGCAGTCCTGTCCCTTGGCCAACGCCAAATACGCTACTGTGAAGAATGTCGATGGGAAGCTCTATCTATACATGAAGACAGCAGAGCGTGCACACACACCGGCTAAACTGTGGGAAAGAATCAAACTTTCAAAGAACTACACAAAGGCCCTGGAACAGATTGATAACCATTTGCTCTACTGGAACAAGTTCCTCATCCACAAGTGCAAGCAGAGACTGACGAGACTGACACAAGTTGCCATCACAGAGCGTCGTATGGCTCTGAGGGATGAGGAGAGACACTATGTGGGGGTTGCACCAAAGGTTAAGAGAAGAGAAGAAAACAGAGAAAGAAAGGCATTGGCAGCTGCAAAGATCGAAAGAGCCATTGAGAAGGAGTTGCTTGAAAGATTGAAGAGTGGTGCTTACGGAGACAAACCATTGAACGTTGATGAAAAGATCTGGAAGAAGGTCCTGGGCACTGTCGAAGATGAGGAAGGAATTGAAGAAGAGGAGGAAGAAGACTACAGTGAGCTTGAAGAGGAGGAAGACGACAGTGATGTTGGTGAAATCGAGTACGTGGAAGATGACGGCGATGACGAGCTCGTTGACGTTGAGGACCTTGAAAGATGGCTCGACGGCAGTGACTCGGAGGAGGCCCAGGATGAGACTGACTCTAGCGACTCAGATGACAGTGACGACGAAGCAGCCTCAAAGAAGAGAAAGAGACAGGCTGCCGCTAAGGCTGAGAAGGCCAAGAAGAGACGTGCTAGGGTTGAGGTTGAGTACGAGGAGGAGCCTGTACATACCAACCCTATGATCCACACGTCATAAGTGGAGACTGTATGAGTTGTGCCTATTTATTGTATAGACAGCTTTCTGTATTTGCTAGCATACAATCCATTACATTTGCATCATTATTCAAGTAATAAAGAAGCGTTGCGCTCCCGGAAGGGAAAGATTGAACAGTAACCATGGTAACACATAGCGTAAACGCGGTGCGGGACACACATCCTGGCGGAGCTTCCGAGGAGGCGCGCACACGTTGAAGCATTCAGCTTCAAATACGAACACGTTTGGTTGTAGAGATATAGTATTCAGCTTTATCAATTCAGTGGTAGTGCAGTATGCCGTCCGGAAACACGGGCAGGAACCCGATTGATGAGCAGCAGACACAGGGTGGTACGCTCTTTGATATTGACCTACTGGACACAACTACCGGCAACGCGCAACAAGACCACCAGCAGAGCATTAACCCGTTTGAAGACGATTTGCTTGGTGATAATGTCGGTGTGGAGAGTGCATATGACAATGTTGAGACAAACCCGCTAGACAAGCTTCGCCATGGGGTCATTGAAGAAGAGGAGGTGAAATTTGGTGATCCTTTTGACGACAAGTATGTTGAACAGGATGATGAGCGGGACTTGGCTTTCCCAGGAGGAAGCACCAGTAGGCCGAGTCGTGGTCTGTTCTCCAGTATGAGACACAAATTTGGTGGCGGCTCTGACTCGCATGACATGGGAGTGCCACTACAGGACTATCCAAGGGATGACGACGATAGAGAAAACCCATTCAGAGATCCAGATGCCTCGACACGACCAGGTGCTCGCGCTGATGAATCACCTAATAGAGACCTTGTGGAAGACGAGAGAAACGCATTTGATATCCGTCGTATCTGGGACAGAATCCGTGGCAGAAAGAGAAGCTACAGCACCCAGGGGCCAAGAATAATCCATTTGAATGATAAGATCTCAAACCAGGCGTTTGGCTATGGAGACAACCACATATCGACAACGAAGTACAATATGGCCACATTTCTTCCAAAGTTCCTTTTCCAGGAATTCTCCAAATATGCAAACTTGTTCTTCTTGTTTACATCGGCAATTCAGCAGGTGCCAAATGTGTCTCCAACGAACAGATATACCACCATTGGTACTTTACTTGTCGTGCTTATGGTCTCTGCACTTAAAGAAATCATGGAAGATGTGAAAAGAGCCAACTCGGATAAAGAGATGAATCACTCCAAGGTAGAAGTACTCTCCCCAGAACACGGTGAATTCATTACTAAAAAATGGATCAATGTGTCAGTTGGTGATATTGTCACAGTTCATTCCGAGGAAGCAATTCCAGCTGATTTGATCGTTCTCAGTTCCTCTGAACCAGAAGGTTTGTGTTACATTGAAACTGCTAACTTGGATGGTGAAACAAACTTGAAAATCAAGCAATCTCTTCCAGAAACAAGTCATCTCGTTGCACCAACTGATCTGCTTTCGATGAGAGGAAAGATCCTCTCTGAACAACCAAATTCGAGTCTTTATACATACGAAGGTACTCTGAACTTATACAATAAGGAGTATCCACTCTCTCCGGAACAGCTGATTCTAAGAGGTGCCACGCTCAGAAATACCCAATGGATTCACGGTCTTGTCATCTTCACTGGCCACGAGACAAAATTGATGCGTAACGCGACTGCTACCCCTATCAAGAGAACTGCTGTCGAGAGAATCATCAACTTGCAGATTGTCGCCCTTTTCGGTATGCTTATTGTCCTGGCTCTCATTTCCTCGATTGGTAATGTTGCCAAAGTGAGTGCCAATACTAAAAGTCTTTCCTACTTGTACATTGCAAACAGAAATAAAGCAGGTCTATTCTTCAAGGATTTGTTAACATACTGGATCTTGTTCTCTAACTTGGTCCCTATTTCATTGTTTGTTACCGTGGAAGTTATCAAATACTACCAGGCATATATGATCGCTTCAGATTTGGATATGTACCATGAAGAAACAGATACCCCAACAGCAGTGAGAACATCCAGTTTGGTTGAAGAACTGGGTCAGATTGAGTACATTTTCAGTGATAAGACAGGAACTTTAACCAGAAATATCATGGAGTTCAAGTCTTGTTCTATTGCTGGTCACTGCTATATTGAAGAAATTCCAGAAGACAAAGCCGCCAAGATCATTGACGGCACAGAAGTTGGTTTCCATACGTTCAAAACAATGTTCGATAATTTGGCCACTGGAGACGATGCTTCTATAATTGATGAATTTTTGACTCTCTTGGCCACATGCCATACTGTCATTCCAGAATTTCAGAGCGATGGCTCTATCAAGTACCAGGCTGCTTCTCCAGATGAGGGTGCATTGGTTGATGGTGCTGCAATGCTTGGCTATAAGTTCACTATCAGAAAACCAAAATTCGTCACTGTTGAGATCAATGGACAGGAAAAACAGTACGAATTGTTGAACATTTGTGAATTTAACTCCACAAGAAAGAGAATGTCTGCGATTTTCAGAATGCCAAACGGATCCATCAAGTTGTTCTGCAAAGGTGCTGACACTGTGATCTTGGCCAGATTGCATGAAGACAACCCTTATGTCACGGCCACAACTCGTCAATTGGAGGACTACGCTGCCCAGGGTTTGAGAACTCTGTGTATTGCGACAAGAACAATTCCAAATGACGATTATGAAGAGTGGTCCCGCATCTATCAAGAAGCATCTACTTCTATGGATAACAGAGCTGACAAAATGGATGAAGCTGCAGAGTTGATTGAGAAGGACTTGTTCTTGATTGGTGCCACTGCTATCGAAGACAAACTTCAGGATGGTGTCCCAGACACTATCCATACGCTACAAGATGCAGGTATCAAGATTTGGGTCTTGACAGGCGACAGACAAGAAACCGCTATCAACATTGGTATGAGTTGTAAGCTATTGAGTGAGGATATGAATCTACTAATCGTCAACGAAGAGACAGCAGAAGCCACTGAGCAGAACATAAAGTCTAAACTGGAAGCTATTCAGGAGTACAGAATCTCTCAACATGATATTGACACATTGGCTCTGATTATTGATGGTAAATCGCTAGGCTTTGCATTGGACTACTGTGATGATCTGTTGTTGGAGCTTGGTTGTCTTTGTAAAGCGGTCATTTGTTGCAGAGTGTCTCCTTTACAAAAGGCTCTGGTTGTCAAGATGGTGAAGTACAAGAAGAATGCTTTACTACTTGCCATTGGTGATGGTGCAAACGACGTGAGCATGATTCAAGCTGCACATGTTGGTGTGGGTATCAGTGGTATGGAAGGTATGCAAGCCGCTAGAAGTGCAGATTTCGCCATCGGCCAATTCAAGTACCTGAAGAAGCTGCTCTTAGTTCACGGCTCTTGGAGTTACCAAAGAATTTCCACGGCTATCTTGTACTCTTTCTACAAGAATATTGCCCTTTACATGACTCAGTTTTGGTATGTGTTCTCTAACTGTTTTTCTGGTCAATCAATTATTGAATCATGGACTTTGACGTTCTATAATGTTCTCTTTACCGTTGCTCCTCCTTTTGTTATTGGTGTCTTTGATCAGTTTGTTTCTGCAAGATTGCTTGAGGAATATCCTCAGTTGTATCAGCTTGGTCAAAAGGGTGTTTTCTTTAATGTGACTATTTTCTGGGGATGGGTTGTCAATGGTTTCTTCCATTCAGCTGTGACGTACATTGGTGCTATGTTATTCTACAGATATGGATTTGCACTTAATCATGGCGATATTGCTGATCACTGGACATGGGGTACCGCAATTTACACTTCCTCTATTATCACTGTTCTGGGGAAAGCGGCACTAATCACTGCCAATTGGACAAAGTTCACATTGCTTGCAATACCAGGATCACTTCTTTTCTGGCTGGCTTTCTTCCCAATCTATGGTACAATTTTCCCAAAAATCAATGTATCCACAGAATATAGAGGTGTTTTGAGTCATCTCTACCCATCTGCCACGTTTTGGGCCATGATATTTGTCTTGCCGTGTCTGTGTTTGTTGAGAGACTTTGCTTGGAAATACTACAAGAGAATGTATTATCCAGAGAGTTATCATTACGTCCAAGAGATCCAGAAATACAACACTGCAAACTATAGACCAAGAATTGAGCAATTCCAGAAGGCCATTAGAAAGGTGAGACAGGTGTCAAGAATGAGAAAACAGAGAGGTTTCGCCTTCTCGCAAGCTGAAGAAGGACAGGAGAAGATTGTCAGAATGTACGATACGACGCAGACAAGAGGTCAATTCGGTGAGTTGAGGGAAGCTGTTTATCAGTGATTTATTAATATTTCGTCCTTTGACTATTTCTAATACAGCGTTATGTTTAATAGGTTCAATCAATGTATGCATCTTAGAGAGCAATACTTTTGATATCAATGTTTTTGTGCACAAACTGTTTTGAACCACCAGCGCCAAGGTAGTCACCAGCTACCTGGCCATGACCTCTTATCTGATACTGGTAAATTACCAAACCTTCAAGACCAACTGGGCCTCTGGCATGAATCTTGTTTGTAGAAATACCGACTTCAGTACCAAACCCATACCTGAATCCATCGGCAAATCTCGTGGATGCATTCCAGTATACACCAGCAGAATCAACAGACTTCAGGAACTTCTCTGCCGTCTCCTTGTTCTCTGTAATAATACAGTCGGTATGACCCGAAGAATGTGTGTTAATATGGGCAATGGCAGCTTCAGCTGAGTCCACAAACTTCACTGCAATATCCAGTGATAAGAACTCCTTATCAAAATCACCATCCGCTACTGGAACAGCATTATTTCTCATATTCGCTGGTAAGGACTGGATCACTTCTTCAGTAGCATGAAGGGTAACACCAGCGTCGCACATGCGCTGAACAATTGCAACGGTCTCCTTTTCTAGGTCTTTATGGATCAGAAGGGTCTCAACAGCATTACAACCCGCAGGGTAGTTTGTCTTAGAATCATAAAGGATGTTGGCAGCTTCGTCGATCTTTGCCTCCTTGTCAACATAGATTGCACAAATACCATCAGCATGGCCAAGAACTGGAATTTTTGTGTTTTCCTTGATGTTTCTCACGAGCTCATTGGAGCCTCTTGGAATTACAAGGTCGATGTATCTATCCTGGTTGAGAAGAGCTGCAACATCACCTCTGGATGCAACCAATTGGATTGCATTCGCTGGAACAGCAGTTGTATCCAAAGCGGTATTGACAACATCAGCCATTGCAGTAAATGTGTGGAGAGACTCCTTACCACCCTTGAGAATAGCAGAATTTCCTGATTTAATGGACAATGCTGTAATATTGGCAATAACCTCTGGTCTTGACTCAAAGATAATAAGAAGAACACCCACTGGAGCTGTGATTCTGTAGAGATCCAGACCTTCATCAAGCTGCTTTGCCATGGTGATTTTTCCAACTGGGTCATCGAGGGCTGCAACATCAAGAATACCTTGAAGCATCACATCGAACTTATCACCCTTACTGAGATCAAGACGTTTGACAAGAGATGACGAAAGGTTGGCGGACTCAGCAGCCTCCATGTCCTTCACATTAGCCTCTAAGATCTTAGTCTTTGCATTTTTGAGAGCATCGTGGACGGCTTTGAGAGCGGCGTTTCTCTCACTGTTGGACAGTGTTTTAAGAACAGTAGAAGATGCACGTGCTGCCTGTGCAATAGCTTCAGCCATTTTTGCTTTATATTGGAGAAGTACGTCAAAGGAATCGAACTGAAGTCGGTCATCATGACATAAAGTACATTTGGTGAGTCAGCAGATAACACTCGAAAATTTTCGGTATGCGCACCGTGATCTACAAGACGGGAACCATTTTTAAAACTAGTCTTTTCACTTTTATACAATTATCACAGAGACTAAGAAACGGATATCTTAGAACCTGTTTGCTTCGAAATTCAGCGAATGAACGATAGAAATTAAGTGGCCATCTTGGACTGAGTGGCACTCAAGAACTCACGGTAACTTGGTTGTTTGCCAATTCTGTCCTCAACCAATTCGGAAGCTGCCCACATTCTGAGGGATGCAACCTCTCTAGCATTAGGTGCACTCAATGGTTCGTTTGCAGAACCACCTCTCACAATGTACAAGTTCTGGTAAATCGAGGTGTCATCACCTTCTCTTACCTTGGAGATGATGTTTCTGACTCTAATGTTGAAGTCATTGTCCAACTCGGCCAGCTCGAGTTTGCCAACTGGGACTTGGAAAATGTCTGGAATACCAAAGACATCGTTAACCAACTCTGGGACGGCATCACCACCAATCCACAAGAATAACTCTGTGGTGTTGTTGATCAAGTAGAGACCATATCTTTCGAAGCGCTCTGCCGTAGCGTTGATGGCAGTTGGTAAGAGGATTTCATTGGTTTCTTCACTTGGGTAACCAACATCATCTGGCATGTCATGAAGCGAGTATACTGTTGGATATATGTATCTTATGAGCTGCGGTAATGGGAGTGACGAAAGCAAACCCAAGGCATTGGCTCTGTGGTCAGCTGGAACGCGTCCAGGTCTCAAAGCCATGTGCTTAGTCAAGGAATGCAAGAGCAATGGAAGCATTCTCAGATTAGTAGACAACATCAATGGTGAAGAGCCACCGACATTTCCAGAGACAACTTCCTTCTTGAACACGTTCAAAAGGTCCAGCAAGTACTTGGAGAGAAGCTCTCTTGCATCGTCGAATGAGCTACTCAATACCTTCTCGACAGCCTTGTGAGCATAATAGGACGTAATTGCAAGCTGGTCAGCAGAGGCATACACCTCAGACATGTTGTTTGTGGTTGGAATAGCAGCTGTGATGACTCTAATTCTTCTCTCACCCGAAATTGTTGTGTGCAATACGGCTGTCTGGAGGTAAACAAGTGGTTTTGTGATGTTTTCTTCAATGGTCACTTCAATAACATAACTTTGATCTCTTGGGAAAGTTGGGAAAGAACACAGATCAGATGATCTGTTAAAGAAATTACCATAAAAGGCGCTCATTCGCAAACCAGAAGATCCTCTTGCTCTAAGAACAGCCTCAAGTGCAATATCCTGGGAGATCGTGTTGGACAATTCCTTTGTGAACTTGGTAACATCCTCCATGACACCAGCAGACCACGCTGGGTAGTAATGGGTCTGACCTGCAGTGTATCTTGGAAGGTATGACATGGTTGCGACATCCTGGTACAAGCCACCGGTCAAGAAGAACTCCACAGTAACCTGTGACTTGTTACAATCCACGGCAAACGACTTATAGAACGAGTCGTTCGAGGACATCAAGGCTGATGCTTCCTTTGGCTTGTCGGCATAGGCATTTTCATCTCTGACAACCAACTTACCAATACCAGTGTTTGGCAAAACAGAAGCAAATGCAACAATCTTACCACCAACAGACTGAACGAGGTAGTGGGCAGCCTTCAAAGCTGGGCCCAAAGCCAAGTTTGGGTTCAAGTTTTGAACAAAGAGGCTGTTCAAATTGGACAAAAGCTTCTCAATGTTGTTTCTTGCCTGAGCAAGGTTCACCAATAGAGACTCCGGAGATGGAGAGAATGGCTCGTCCAAGTCTGGGACAACAAAGATGGAAGCTTCGGACTCTTCTGAATCCTCTGGGATCATCATGTAGTGCAAAGCAGAATCAACACCAATGATGGAAATCTTGGTTCTTCCATCAGCGTTTGGAATTCTGTCCAAGCTTTCCAAAAGAGTAGCAGCAACGGTAGCCAACAATCCAGTCTTGACAGCATTGACAGAAACGTCAATGACAAAGACGTAAACCAATGGTTGTGGTGCTCTGACCATGTACTCCTGTGGAGCAACGAACTCAACGACAGAGTAGTTCAACTCCTTTCTTTCGTATCTGTTTGTAGGACCAACGTGTTCCTTGAAATCAAACGCAGCTGGGACGTCGTTCTGCAAAGAGCACAAGTTACATCTCCATCTTCTCCCTTGTTCTGTGAATTGAACAAAAGAATTGATGTAAGTACGACAACGACGACAACGAGAGATTATGGTGTCGCTAACCACCTCCACTGGTCTCTGTTCATCCTTCAAGGAAGTGTAAGGTCTAATGACAAGTGCAAATGGCAGTTTTGACTTCTTCAGGAGGTTGTGTGAGATCGGAACTGCATTCAATGTTGATCTGAAGTACTCTGGGGAGACGTTGGCATTTGGGTTTCCTGGGATGGTTGGCGCATCATTTGGAATAATCAACGGTGGTGGTGGAAGAGACAAGTCAGTAATTGGTGGTGGTATGTCTCTCATGAGATCAATCTGGTACAGCTGGTTCAATGGGAGACTTGGTTGGCGGGCCTCGTATGGAGAAGCAGCACCATATGAAGGTGCACCGTAGGTCTGCGCAGGAAGTTGCGGTGGAACACCACCATATGCTGGTGTCAATGGGCTCTGGTTTGGTGCAACGTATGCGCCATGTTGATGGTCTGCTCCAATGTTCATATTGTTGAACCCTTGTGCCACGGCATCAACATCATGTTGAGCCTGTGGGGAAGGGTACCCATTGGCGGCACCTGGAGTGAAAAAGGCAGGCTGTTGCATGCCAGGTGTCACTGGGAGGGCAGCTGGGTTAGCAGAACCACTGAGTCCGCTCTGCGGAGCAATGCCGCCGTAGCTTGCTTGGCTCAGATTCGGCATTGCATTCGGCGCTTGGCCGTTACCTTGGGCCGTGTACTGGGCCTTTGGATACTGACGTCTTCTGTTGGATGACATTCTTTAATTTTTCTGGGTAAAGAGACAGCAACCTGGATAGGGGAAAGGGAGCGCAACTTATTTCTTTCTTTTCGTGATTGGAGGAAGGTGTAGCCTCTAGATCAAAGAGACGTGGCAGTTGATCAATCCACGCGTTCACTCACCAGGGATGGAATGAGGTATTTGCCGCCGGATAACCAGATGAGACACACAGAGCAGCAGTAGCAATTACCGGGTGCGGATCGGCGAGTGGGTGTAGTGTCCGACTGGATTGGCAGTGCTTTGCAACAGCAGCAGATCACGTTGTGTGTTGTGTGTTGTGTTGTTGTTCTGTCTGCTCGTCCGGCGACGTGTAAACGATTTGCCTGCTCTCGATTTTGATGCTCCGTTGGCATTTTGGGATTTCTTCGTTTATTCGATCCGGGTAAGTGCCGGCTTCCAGATCCGGCAGTTTTGTACGCATGTACGCAAGGGATCATGCGGTGTTGTCGGATACAGCATTGTTAATCCTTGATGAATAACAGTGCTGTTGGCAAAAGTGGGTATACTCTGTCTAGTAGTTATGTCTATTGCATATCTGATAGGAACTCCTGAACCGAATTATCCTTCTGTGTATATTGTTTTGAATTGAGGTATCTCCTTAGAATTCCTAATCGCTAAAACCAAAGTAGAGATCGCCAATTTGACTTCAATCAGAAAAACATCGCTTCAATGCTTACTTTAAGTCACGTCAAATAACCATGAGATATTAACCATCATGGTAATATCCAGAAAAATCCCCACTATAAACCATAATGAAGTCAATAAATGAGATCAAAATCTATACAAGAAGGTGTACGGATGCGGGGTGCGGAAGGAACAACGTATCCCCTGCAGCAATCACAATAAATCCCCAGCCGGTTGATTGAATGATAGAGTTATAATACCATTGTTTGTAAAGCAAACTCTCGCCTATTTAATAAACATAGTAACACGACCAACTGAACAATGCCCCCCAAAGAAACCCAATTCACCCTGCTGTTGAAACAGAGATCTCGCTAAACAAAGAGATCCAACGGTCGTGGCCTTCCAACGGCAACTTCACCGGTTGCGGCCTGTCTCGGAGTTTCGTACATCAACCAACGACCAAGAAGGCTTCTGCCACAGCCACCACCAACAACTAAAAGGACTGGTAGAGGTGTGACAATTAGAGAACCATCATACTGAGCAATGAGTATCAACGTGTACAACATCCAGGACAACACGACCGTCCACACTCCGCTCTTCATCATCCACGGAGAGAGCACTGCCTCGCAGACAGGTGTCATTACCGTCTCGCACGCAGCAAATGCGTATCCACCACTGTATTATGAAGTCAACAAGGGGTTCTTCAAGGCAATTGTGCATCTTGAACCGGGTCCTAACCCCCTTGTCCTATCTCATTCCCAGGGTAAAGTCGTTAATGGATTCCCAGAGTATAATGGGTCGTCTCGACCAACCACGGTGTCCTTAAGCATCAACTACGTTCCACTGACACAGAACAGACCAGTGCACCTATGTGTTCTTATTGCTAAGGACTCGCCGGCCAACTTCGATACAACTTCTCATAAGCAGAAGATCGAAGGCAATGGACTCGATTTGGCTATCAGAAAGCTTAGAGTAGGAGGAAGATTGATGCAGGCATTCACCAATGAACAGATGTTGAGAGCAGGATTCGGCAATAGAACATTCAATTTTGTCGAGGAATACACTAAAGATACACTATTTGCACAGGAACAACGCACAAAGTTCAGAAGCACTATTAAAGTCCATGTCATTCGCTCCAGCAAGACTCTTAAGGAGCTGAGAGATCCAAATCTGGCCCAACAGAACAATAAGGGAACAGATACTGGCGGACTATTCCGTATTGCTGGTGATGATCTCAGAGCTTACGGTGGACCATTTGCAGAGTCAAACAAACCTGTACAGGCTGCGGTTATGTTTTTAGATACGCATTGGGATCCACGGCTGAAGTTGATTCTCACACATGCCGCACTTGGTGGTGGTGATGATCGTATCAAGCTTGCCATCTTTGGTTCGCATGGCATTTACTCATGGCCAGCATCTTTAGAACAAGTTGTTCCTGCATTCCAGGATACCACACGGAGTAGCACCAACGAGGTTGCTAATGATTGTAACCAATGTGGTTCATACTGGGAGTGTTTGAACATCACACTTGGCGCATTCTTGCACGAAATTGGTCATTCCTTTGGTTGTCCACATCAAGTCAGTGGAATCATGCTGAGAGACTACGTTACGTTTAACAGGTCATTCGTTACTCGTGAGACTGCATGCTTGAGAACCAACAGTCAGGGGAAATCACCAATCCTTCCTAAAGATGAATGTGGATGGCACAGATTGGACCTATTAAGATTCTTATATCATCCATGCTTTGCTCTCCCATCTGATTACTTGGATCCATCATTTGAGAAAACCTCCCCACACACTGGAAAGGCATCATTATTACCGATGGGACAAGGAACTGCGCTGGTAAAAGCACCAGCAGGAATATTCTCCATTGAGCTCAAGAAAGGCGAACTTTCCGAAGCATCTATTGAATACCTTCCGAAATCAATTGGGGGACAAGGTCCACAGAAAGAAGTGCTCATTTCTGCTGATGAGCTTAGATCCCGTCTTCCAAGAAACAAACAGGATGGAGATTTTGGTTTACATATACTTACACTTGGGGAACAACAGGCAGATTTTGGTGATATCATGAAGACCTTGAATGATACTACCAACTTCATCAGCTCAGACTTCGGACTCGGTAGGGGTGTTTTGGTGGGTATTAAATCTGGTGTGTTTGGAAGCAGCGCAAAAGGTGATAAGCAACCAGCCGTATTCTTTGATCCTTCAAGAGTGGTTAACGTCAGAGTGTATCATGGATTTGCTCTTGATGGTGTGAGAATCGACATGGGTGCAGGGCATGATGCACCAGCTGCAGCAAAGCCTCCACCTGTCCCTGCGAGAAACTATCAAAGTTCATTCAAGAAGATGGTGAATAGTTTCAAGGAAACAACCCTAGGTCCAAGCGTTCCACAAGTTGCATCCAGTGTTCTGTTTGGAAACCAAACTAACAATTACTCGGACTTCCCATTGAGCCCAGGTGAAAGAATCGAGCAGTTCAGATTGAGATCTGGGCAATGGGTTGATGCAATTCAGATAGTTACTTCTACTGGAAGAGTCAGTCCAATGTTTGGTAAGGCCGATGGTGGTGGTGATGCGGCGTTGGCTCCACCATCAGGTTATGAAATTATTGGATTCCATGGTACAAAGAGTAGATGGGTTGATTCCATTGGTGTTGTCTATATTCCAAAATAGCCTAGTTTTTTAATTGCAACATTCTTTTCATTAATTAATCTCCATTTCATTGAATATTCATAAAAGCATAGCTATAAATAAAAATAATCACTGCTCTCTGTATGAGGACAGTTCTAAACGCTTGAATGATTGAGCTTGTTCAACTTCTCAGCGAGTTTGTCGGGCTCAATTTGGGGATGTGTTGGAGTGGAGTGTACATTTGCGACTGGAACTCTCGATCTGTTCAAATCGCCAAGCGGATTACCGGGAGCTAGTCTTTGTCTCTCGGAGATTGACACTCCATAAGATCCAGAAATACCCGAGGAACCTGAGGATTGTCGTCCGAGTCTTGGTGGTGCAGTTGGCACAACAGAATATTTTCTCTCTCTGAATGCAACTGCGACTTCCTTGACCCTTTTCTTGTGAAGCTGATCCTCAGAAACCTTGTGGAACCAATCATCAGTCTCACTGTATTCGTACAATGACCACTCCACACCATATGGTTTAGGTTCTAGCAAGTAGACACAATGTAGTGGAATATCCAAGTTCGTAATGACGTCTCTGCTCAAGTTCATAAAGTATCCCAAAAGCACTCTTGCAACAACACGATGTGTAATGAGAAGAACGTGGTCTGTTGTTCTCTCCACTTCGTTAATGATTGGTCTGATTCTGTTTATCACATCCAAGTACGACTCACCGCCAATACCAGGATATCTGTACCTCAACTTATCCTTGATTCTGTTATTGTACTCTGTTGGATACTTATTCTGGATCTCCTCGTAAGTCATTCCTTCGCACGTACCGGCGCACAACTCATTCAACATTCTGATTTCCTTGATATCAAACTGGTCAGTAGGGAAGAACTCAGAGGTCTGGACCGATCTCGTGAGCATCGAAGTCCAGACGTTGAATGCAATATCATCCGGTATCTTATCTGCCTCGTTCTTCTTGATGAGCTCGGTGTATTTCTCAATCTGTTTCTTTCTGAACTGATCCTTCTCAAACTCAATGAATTTGGCAAGAGCACGAGAGAACTGCTCACCTCTCTTTGTGATTTCTGAGTCACCACCAATTCTGCCACTGACATTGTCTTCACTTTCGCCATGTCTTGTGATCCAAATCTGTCTTTCGTTGAGGTTGAAATTGAGGAGGTAATAAATAGTCTGAGATGCAAGGGACCCTTGGATGTTGTAAGCAACAACTTTCTTACCGACATCGATCATTTTGATATACTGGATGTCTTCATCATCCTCGAGGGTCTGGTATGCCTTCTCATAGTTGTGAAGTCTCTCTGTGAAATCCTTCAGTGCCAGTTCTGGATCCATGTCCTTGTAGTCTGGTCCACTAAGTTTGAGGCGCACATTTTTCTGCACAATGTCATTATCTGTGCAAATACTCTCCAAGTAAAGAACCTTAATAGCCGATGTTCTCTGGCGGACTCTCTCAAGGATTTTCTTTCTTCTGGTCTTTGTACTGTTTGTGGCATCAAAGATGCCCACGGAACCCGAACCATGGAGCAAATAATCAAGCAATTCATCAAGTGTGTCCATAGCCCATTTCTCTCTGATCTTGGTCGTTTCCGGGTTCTCTGGGTTGAAGAAAGCGGCGTCGTGCTCAGTGCGAGTTGCCGGGTCGATTAATGGGCCTCTGAATGGCTGATGGGAACCATGCCTTCTTCTCGTGTTACCAACGTTGAAAACACGACACTCATGCTGAAGCCAGTTGAGGTATCTCGTGAGCTTGTTGGTGATATAAGACTTCCCCCTAGCGGGGAGACCAACCATCACGATGACAAGCTTGGAGACGCCCATGTTGTCTGCGAGTTCGGACGACGACACGTTCTTGGTAACGCCGGGGAGGTTGATGGCAGTACCACGACGCTTTGTGAGCGTCATTGGTGGGATTCCCGCATTGGCTGCCGTGCTGGCCTGTGGAACGACATTTGGCGAGTTCTCCTGCGAGGGAGACTCCGAGTTGACGTTGGAGAGCACTGGAGACGTATTGTCAGAGCCGACGGGCGTGTCGGTTGGCGGATGCTTGTTGAAGTCCGGCATTCTGAGGTGTGTCTCATCGGGTATTGAGGCCGAGGCGACATCCTCCGTGGTGGCCATTGGACTCACCGACTGAGACGGCATGACATTCTTGTTCCCGCCCGATGGTGATGTCTGAGAGAAGTTGACGAGCACAGAGGGAGGGGCACCAACTGACGGCCGGAGCATCGGCGAAGCGTCGTCCTCGGAGCTTGAGACGATCGCGTGGTCGCTGTAGTCGAAACCACGATGTGACATTCTGCCAATCCACTTGTTGCTGTCGGTGAATAGAACGCAATACAACGCGAACAACCAATCTGTATTGTCCTTGTTTGGTGGTCTGTGGATGCTGCCTGCTGAGATTTCAGATGCGATGACAGCGCGATTGTGGTGCGAACCGTACCCGGCCGCCGAATGAGCGCGGCTGTCCTGTTATTGACGGGCGGGCCCCGGCGCCGGTTTCCGAATGAGGTCATTGCCTGTTCGATATTTACAATGTAACATATATTATAAGCTGTACTATATAGATCGTACATGGTATGGTATATCGAATATGGTATGACATAACGGTCAAAAAGATTATGACGCACTTATATTACGATGTCCTATTACCCTTTTGGGCCCGACGCCAAAGGCAAACAGCTAGCCGTTGAGCGCGTGTTTGCCAGCAAGCACACAGAGGCCATAAACGGATCATAGCGCGTTGGGTGTCACGGTGTGCCAGCTTGCTTGTTAAAGGATCTCCTCTTTTTGCCACTTTTGGATGTGGACCTTTAGACCTTCTAGAACTGTAATAGGAACCACTACCATATATCCAACGGGCAATAGACCATTTCGTCTCACCAAGACAACACCTGGCACCATGACAATGTGAGTATCATCAACTATATAAGCCATCGTGCCGATAAGGAGACCCTGCTTTTTGTAATGTGGCTCAACACCAGAGCTTTTACGAGAACCGCCCGGTACTAACCACCGACAGAGTCAACTACACACTCGTCACCGGTGGGCTGGGATACATTGCCTCCCACACGATCCCTCTTCTTGATTGCCCGGTAGTTATCATTGATAATGCCTCCAACTCGTCGCTTGAGCAACTCGAGGGGATAAAGTCTCTTGTGCCACACCCTGTTATCTTTGAGAAACTTGACCTAACAGATAGCGAGTCTCTTGAACAATTCTTTCGGCAATTCCATAACGAAGGACGTCAGATCAACCGTGTTTTACATTTTGCAGGTCTTAAATCTGTCAGTGATTCGCTCGTCAACCCAGATGCCTACTACCAGCACAATGTCGTTGCCACCCAGAACGTGCTGGATGCGATTGCCGAGTATCCCGTCATCAACACAATCATGTTTGCCAGCTCGGCAGCAGTGTATGGTGATGCTAGTCCACCAATTAGTGAGTCTGCAGCTTGTATCCCAACTACACCATATGGCGCCACAAAGTTGAAAGCAGAACATATCCTCGAAGGTTGGGCCATGACTAATTGTCGGGATGTCGCAGTCTTGAGATACTTTAACCCAATAGGTGTTCACCCGTCGGGGAAATTGGGCGAGCAGTCCAAGAACTTGATGCCCCTAGTTATCAAATCGATCAACGAGGGACACAAGATGACTGTGTTTGAAGGTGTGAGGGATTACGTCTCAGTAATGGATGTCGCTAGAGGATGTGCATTGGCACTGGCATTTATTGTTGATAAACGTGCAAGAGACCCATCTGCTGGTGGGATATACGAGGTTTGGAACCTGGGAAGTGGCAAGGGCAAAACCGTCAAGGAGGTTATTGCCGTCTTTGAGAAAGTTACCGGTGTTCCTGTCCAAATCGAGGAAAAGGGCAAGAGGGAAGGTGATGTTGATATCTTGGTGTCGGATATATCCAAGGCACAACAAGAATTGGGCTGGACCCATGAAACATCTACGGAGCAGGCATTTATAGACCTTTGGAATTGGGCTAGTAAGAACTAGAGGGGTTTCCTTCCCCCATTATAAATTAGTTGGATATTAGAACTGTTCATTCATGTGGTTGTAACCATTTCTTCAAGTTCTTCAGTAGATTCAGTAGGAGTGCTAGCGATACCAAAGTGATCTCCGCTGCAAGCTCAGTGAAATGAACCATGAATGGTGTCTTCAACACCTCACGCCAGAACACGGCAAGTTTGACAACAAGAGGCGTACCCAACTCCAAAAGAATCTTTATAATCTGAACACCAACAACAAGAATCCCCATCGTAACATCCTGTGAATTCTCCTGCTTTTGCACTTGACGCCTCGTAGGAGGCACCATGGATTCATCATCCCTTGATTGCATTGCCTCAAACAGTTGGTTCGTCGACAAGACATACCCCGATGTGAATTCTTGATACCCGACGTCCGGCTCAGACACCAATGCCGCAAGTGTCTGTAATGCAGATATCATCTTTGGCAAGTCGACAAACTCCTTAATCTTTTGTCTATCATCAATCGGATCCCCTTCACGCGCAGAAACTTGTCCCTTGAGCGGACTACCACCACGGCTTATCGAAGGTGCATTCCAAGGCGAGAGCGTCTTGGCCATAGATTGTGGTTTTGATGGTGTTGACGATGTCGAGAAACCATTGCCGCTACGACGATGAGAGACAAGACGTTCTGAAATGGAAGGTATCGTCACTTCGTAATCACTCTCATCTGCCTCATGCTCGGGCGTTGATGTGAGACGTTGTAAGACTTCGTGAATCATAATGCATGCAGTCTAAGTCAAAGATGATATGTGGACACTTGGCAAAAGGGGTTATCGATGGGTTCTAAAGGTTTGAGGTGTGGTTCATGTGTTCAGCAACGCAAGGAGCAATCAACAATCAAGACATAAGTGCACTCGCAGATGTGCCATTCTAGAATCGTGTCTGAACCGACTTCTCCGAGATAAAGAAGAGAACATATTCCAAAAACAGTAAGGTCCTCACCACCTAGAAACCACTGTTTTACACTACATGGCGTATAAACTGCTTGTATAGACTTGATTCGTATATACTCATATGCGGAGCAGCAGATTCAATAGAACAACGATGGTGAGAGATAAAAAAGCAGACAACCAACGCAAGGAGACAAAAACACGACAAGGAAAAAGGAAAACACAACATAACCCACTTTTGGTGAAAACATTGAAATCAGGAAACTCGTAATAAAAGCAAACAATGCATCGTTCTAGTATAAGAAAGAAAACGGGCGAGGAAGAGGAGGGAAATATAGAATAAAGGCAAAATAAAAAGGAGACTTCAAAGGATGAAACCGAATAGGACACAACATATCGTGGCGAATATTCCAAGGTATACACCACCATCGACACTGATTGCAGGTGCTTTGGCGGTGGCTGTACCAGGATTAGAGCTCGTTGACATTGGTAGTGTTGTGGTGGAGTTGACGATGCGCCCCGTGTAGACGATACCACTCGTATAAGCTGCAGTGAGACCCATATCTGCTGCAGAGTCAGATATTGGTGAAGAGGTGTATGACAGAGTGATAGAATCTGTGATATTGTTGGGCACGGCGAATGGGATTGTACCAGAGTAGATTATACTGCTGGAGTGTGGGTAGTCGGATGACTTGGTCGTAGATGTGGCATTAGTGGCGTGTTTCAACCTGTTCTTATAGTTGTCATTGTTTGCCTGTGCCATGGCGATGTTACCCCCTGCGTTGTCCACTGCAATGTATGTGTCTGATAAAACTGGCATACCTAGGATCGAGTATCCTAGATTTGTGTTTGGAAGAACACGCAAGATACACGTTTCTGAACCGTCATCAAAAGTGACTGGTGTTGAACTAGTGGTGCTCAAGGGAGACACAAAGCGGTCAATCGAGACGTCAATCGTCAAGTTTCCAAATCTGAAAGAGATCAGTGCCTTGAGGTTTGCCACTGAGCACTTGAGCAACCAGAATCCATCATCGTCAGAATAATAGGCATTGAGTTGAACAGAAAGTGCAACGACAAGCGACTGTGGTAGATAGAGGTTGTTAATGCGTGAGTCAAGAACGACAGGAAGTGGGGTTTCCATCTGTGACACTTGAAGAGTTGTTCCCTTGTCGTTCATGACGTACATGGCCGATAGAGGAACGATCGGGTAGTTGGATCTGACGTCATCTGCACTTAGCTGGTATGGGATATTGGCAAATTGTACCAATGGACCCGCGTATGAATCTCTATCAACACCACCAAAGATAAGTGACCCTGAGGAATTTGAGTGAGGAGCCAATGAATAAGAGGAGGAATCGATCAACCCGTTGGAGACCATTGAATCGAGGAAATGGTAGGAATAAGGAGACGTATTGGACAAGACATTACCGGCAAGGCCCAATCCACCAATTTGTACGTTTGATTGGTTGGAAATGATGAAATCCATTCCTGGGATGGTGATGTTATCACTTGAGTCCGTCTCCAAGATGGTGACTTCGTCATGAGCGACTGATCCATTGACGGAGATGTAGTCCAAGAAGAAGTAATCTGCAAATGACCCATTGTACGAGTAACCTGCCGATGAATCAGATATGTTGTAAGTCCCCTTCGATTCGCAACTGTTAGCCCATGTTGTTGTTGATGTTGTCCCCGTTGTTGTAGTTGCCGAAGAGTTATCAGAGAGTCCAGTCATGGTGGTAGAAGCAGCTCTTGCTGCTGAGAGCGATGAAGCCCTTGCGTTAAGCTCAGAGCACGATGGATAAGCAGATGAATTCAAAACCCAGAGATATGGCTGGGCGATATCTACTATGAGCGCCTGCTTTTGTGAGCCGATCTCAACGTCCAAGTTCCATATTGAGTTTCTGCCATCATTGTAGAGGCTGACTGTGGGGAAGGAGGACTCGGCTGTTGAAGACTCCGATGAGTCCTGGGCAAGCGCTAGGGAGGACATGAGTGCCCAAGGAAGTGCCGATATGAGCGTGTGACCTAGCATATTGCTTCTGTTTGCTTGTTCTCTTTTTTTTTTGTGGGTAGGCGGAGTATTTGTGTGACGAGGCTTGGACAAGACAAGACAACGGTGTGGCGGTTGTGGTATCTGATCTGTGTGATCTAAGTCAAAGAGCCAAGATTCGCTAAAGAGAAGCAGAGGCAAAGCGCAGTTTCAAACGAGTGTGGTGCGAGATCTGCGGCTGGTGGGAAGAGGGCAGTAGAGATCTGTTATGTATTGTGCACGGTTATGCTGTGTTGATGGTGGGCACGGAGAGAGATAATGAAAGAGGGACAAAGCCAGTGCTACAAAGAGCGAATCTGATTCTGATGACCCAGAGAGACGGGGGAGTGGTGGTGGTGGTGGTGGTGGTGGTGGTGGAAGGGCAAGAGGAGGTGGAGATGTGCAAAGGGGAGAGAAAGAGAGTGAGTGACAAAGAGGCCAGCTGTGAGTCGCTGGCTCGTAGCTGATGGGGCTGTTCACACCGCTAGCAATGGGGGCCGGGCAAAGACGGGTGGTGGTGGGCGATGGCCTGTGGTGGGGAGGTGCTAGCAGGGCTTATTTGGGGTGTTCGTTAAATATATACCGAGAGCTGGTTTTTAGCGGACATGAGAAATCGTGGAGGTCTAACTTTGTAGCGCTGTGTGTGTGAGAAAAACTTCCCAGTTGGGAACTCTGACGTCAACGCGTGTTTTGCCTTTTGTGTGTGCAAGTACTGCGCGCGGTGCGCGGTGGGTCTACGCGAAAGAGGGAAAACGACATTAGCGACAATGGCGGGCTATACAGAGCGCTCACACTTAATACACGTGCAACTAGGTGCCCAGTGCCCCAGTGCTCTGTATTTTCCTCGAGATAAACACCACCGCTTGTCCCCCATCTTATGGTCCTTCTCCCGAGAGACGATGCTCCAGGCTCCAGGGCCGTTGTTCTCGGAGTGCCATGCTCTACAGCGGCGACACACCCACCTGCACCTCTGCGCCTCTGGCTATGTGTTTTACGTCGTCGTGCCATTAGGCTGTCCGCCATAGGCCTACACTACTCGCTTGTGGTAGTTGGAGGGGCGGCCTTGGACGAAGCAGATGCCAACGTATTATATATATATATATATATATAATATCTATGTATTTGTGTGCGTGCGTGTGCTCCTCGCGAGCGGGAAAGCGGTTCATATAAACCCTGTAAGGTATCAGCTAATAGGCTCCTCGAGAAATGTATGGTCTGCACACATACATGTACTACACACACACACACACAGTGCTAAGAAGTTCCGCCGTCCGCCACCGTGTCTGTCACTAGAGAGGCCCACTAGAGAGCTAGAGAGGCCGTGGAGGCCATGAAGAGTTGTAACCGGAGAGGCATCCGCCATCCGCAGCTAGCCCTTGTACCAATAACCAGCATAACTAGCATACCCCTCCAATGGCCCACACCAAAGAGATGAGTCCCGCCGAGAGATCGCCACCGTTTTAGCGCCCACAGGAATCGGACGCACTGTCTGCGTACGCGGCACGCTGGCACGCCCGTCGCCCAGTCAATCGCCGGGTACCAAGACTTCCCACTGTAGCGCTGTTATGTAGGCAGAGCGGCAGAGCTCAAGCCTCACACTGACAAACAAAAGTGTGTGGTGTGCGGGTGGAATGGATTTCGCGAAAGGCAGTGCGAGAGTGCGAGAGAGTCAGACAAGAAAACGGCACCGCACCGCACACGGCAAACAATACGGTGAAGCCAGGCAAAGAGGTAAACAACAAGCAAGTGCAACGCGACAACGCGATAACGGCCGTCTTGATTGGAGTTGAACAGGTTGCTGGGGAATTTGACATTGGACAGCTGTAACTGTGTCACGTTCGATAGAATATTGGGATAAAAGGGGTGTACACACGTTCGGTGCTAACACACCCACACTGCTGCTATAGACTGCTGCTACTCTCCACAGGGCATCACCGACAATGAACTTCAACAACGCCGGGAACACCAACCACTTTGCGCAAAGCTACCAGGAGCAGCTCCATCTGCAGGCCCTGCAACAGCAACAGCAGCGCCAGCATCTGGCTAATCAGACTCCACAACAACAACAGCAGCAACTTCAATTTGCCCAGGCACAAGCTCAGGCACAGGCTCAGGCTCAGGCTCAGGCTCAGGCTCAGGCACAAGCACAAGCTCAGGCCCAGGCCCAGGCTCAGGCACAAGTCCAGGCTCAAGTCGGTAATGCTGTTCCTCCACAGGGTCTACCCAACGGGCTCACGCTACAACAGTACCAGCAACTCACCGCCCAGCGATTGGCTCTCTTGAAGCAACAGCAGGCACAGCACCAGGCCACTGCCGCTGCTCAGGTGCAACAGGCTCAGGCACAGCAATTACAACAGCACCAGCAACAACTCGCCGCTGCTGCACAGAGAGAGAAGCAGAAGAAGGCAATTGGCCAGAGACAGTCTCAACTCCCACCGCCAAAGCCATGGGACTCGATGCATTACTGGAGTGAGAAACTGCGCAGCGAAGGCGAGCCGCCAGATTATGACGTCTTGGTGTTTGAACAGCTTATCAATAGGGACTTGACCAACAGGGAGCTTTTGCACCAGGAGCGTCTCGAGAAGGGCAATAAACCGCTGTTGACTTCTCTCATGCACGACTTGAAATACTATAACGACTTGAAGTTGGCAAGAATGAAGACGATCCAATTCTCTAATGCAAGCCAATACACCAAGTCGATATGGGGTGAAGGTTACCAAGGTTATGGAAACGGATTCACTGATGGCCCAACACGCGTATTACTCCCGCCAGCAAGAAAGAAACCTTCAAGAATGAGGGATATCTACGTCCCCAAAAAAATGGTTGAAGTGCAATCGACAACAAAAGAGGAGTTGGTCCCGATTAGATTGGACTTTGATTCCGAAAAGGACAAGTTCAGACTCAGAGACACTTTTGTATGGGATATGAATGACAAGACGTGTACTTTGGAGCAGATTGTGTCCACCTTGATGGAGGACTACAGATTTGCTAACCCGTTGTTTGCAGACACTGTCCTGGCCTCTGTGAAGGAACAGGTTAATGACTACCACCGCCATGTCTTCAACTCCAAATTCGGAAACGACCAGAGAATTGTCGTCAAACTTGACATCACAATTGGTAACACTCAACTCTTGGATCAATTCGAATGGGATATCTCCAACCCAGAAAATAACCCAGAAGAATTTGCCATGGTCATGACTGAAGAGTTATCACTCGCACCAGAGTTCATCACCGCAATTGCACACTGCATTAGAGAACAAACACAGATGTACACCAAGTCACTCTATTTGATCGGATACGACTTCAATGGTGGATTCATCGACGATGACGAAATCCGTGCACACTTGTCGACAATTGTAACAAAAGATGACTACCTCCGGTCAAGGGCGGTAATGCCTAATTTCACACCACAACTTCTCGAGATCTCAAACAATGAATTAGAAAGATTGGACAAGGACAGAGAACGTGAATCTAGACGTAAGAGACGTCAAGGACGTGCTGGTCGTCGTGGTGGGCCTTCATTACCGGATTTATCAGATTTCCCACGTACTTTCAGAACTCCAGTGCCTTCTACGGTTCTCCCTGGTGGTTTGGATCTGGGACCAGATGTATCATCGTACACTGAATACGTTGAGACTGTTAACAGACCAATCCCAATAGAGGAGAAACCACTCATCGAGAATGAAATGCCCGGTAGCGTACAGTCACAAGGTACTCCATTTGCTATTTCAGCTGGCGGATCTGCAAAGTCAACTCCACACCAGGATGGAATCACAATGAAGAAGAGAAAAGTGTTTGTGAATCATATACCGGGGGTCAAGTGCGTTGTCACAATTAAGCTTTAAAAGCTCAACTTGTGTCTTCCATAGCGGATGTGTATGATAATGCCTACAATTAACTAATAAATATAATCTAGTCATTACGATTTCGTTAAATACTCCTAGCTGTCTAGTGTTTCTTGACTACCCTAGAAGGCTTGTTGACTCTTGCAGAGGCGCTCATTGCCATGCTCTCTTTCCTCTTTTGAAGAATACGCACACTTTCTTGTTTCTTCTTCTTAAGCTTCGCAAGCTGCTCTCTGATTTCTAAATCTGAATGACCCGTCTTTTGCTCTTTCTTTTGCAAAGCGTCAATGTCTTTGATTAACTCGTAGATTTTGATTTTGTGATCTCTCTCAATGGTGAGCACATCCTTGATCCGAAGCCCAGAGAACTTCTTCGGCACCATCGCCAGACGTCTTAGTATCTTCGCTTGGAATATAGTCGATACATTGTCGAGTTCTTTATGAAGAGCAGCCTTCTTTTGCTGTCCTGATTGAAACAGTTAATACCTGGAAGTACCAAACATATAGGTGTAACTCACTCTGTAGCTCAAGCCTTTCAATGAGCTTCTCTTTCTGCTGAGCAGTGAACTGTACCATAGTCTATCAGCCTTGTTTTCTCTTCGGTGTGATCTTAAGTATGATCTTAGTATGACCTTAGTATGATGAGCTTGGGGAAGTGGAGAAGAATCTCAGAACTTATTTATTGCCGTCTAGTTCCAAATCATAAATGTAAACAAACAGACATTCGCGGAAAGAACACAAATTGGCGTCAAATAAGGAAGGTTTTTTTTTTTTTTTTTTAGTGCGGAATCGGGCCGATGACGGTCAATCTCCACTCATCCTCGAAGATACTTCTGTCTCAATTATCCCTCTGGTTCTTTTACATATCACCACCTCAGCCTTCTTCGAGAGGATAATCCACAATGAGTAACCAGAAACAAGAGCAGGGGAAGAAGGTATGTCATTTAGTCCTCGGATGAGGTACATCTTTCAACCATCAAGAGAAGAAAGAAGTGGAAATACTAACTATCCACTCCAGAAGATCGATCCATTCAAATCCTTCATTGCAGGTGGTACTGCAGGTGCCATTGAGGGTGTCGTTACGGTAAGTAACTCATATTATAGATACATATATATATCATGCCGTGATAATGACACTAACCAAACATGCAGTACCCATTTGAGTTCGCAAAGACAAGACTACAGCTCATAGACAAGGGCTCCAAAGCTTCACGAAACCCACTGGTGCTCATATACAACACAGCAAGAACACAAGGTACAGGTGCTCTTTATACAGGATGTCCGGCTTTTGTTGTCGGTAACACATTGAAGGCTTCTGTGAGATTCCTCGGGTTTGATTCCATCAAGAAGATGCTTGCTGACAAGGAAGGTAAGCTTTCCGGTCCAAGAGGTGTCATTGCTGGTCTTGGTGCAGGTTTGTTGGAATCAATTATCGCAGTGACTCCAGCAGAGGCTATCAAGACAGCGTTGATCGACGACAAACAATCTTCCAAGCCAAAATATCAATCAGGTATGCTCAGCTCATTCAAATGTATCAGAGACTTGGGATTCAAGGGGCTTTACGCTGGTGTATTACCTGTTTCGATGCGTCAAGCAGCAAACCAGGCCGTTAGACTTGGATGCTACAACAAGATAAAGACTTCTATCCAAACGGCGTCTGGAACACCGCCAGATCAACCGCTCAGCTCTGCCCTCACCTTTGTGGTGGGTGCCTTCTCAGGTGTCGTCACAGTCTATACCACTATGCCAATTGATACAGTCAAGACGAGAATGCAAGCTTTGGGCGCTTCTGAAAAGTATTCGAGTACAATTAATTGCTTCGTGAAGATCTTTAAAGAAGAGGGACTTAAGACTTTCTGGAAAGGTGCCACACCAAGACTTGGTAGATTGATTCTCAGTGGTGGTATTGTCTTTACAATTTATGAAAAGGTCTTAGTGGTCCTTGCTTAAAAAAGGGGAACTACAGCAAAGAAACACAACACATAGAGTCAATGATTAAAAGATTAATTCTCAATCAGATTGTAGTGGCATCCACCCTTTCCAAGAGATGTATATTATACAAAGTACATATGCTACTATACACAGATAGGAAACCAGTTCAAGCCTGTGTTGAAGCAGTCTCTGGAGCCTTTACCTCGCTTTGTGCAGATGTCTCCGACTTCGGTCTCTTTGCGTTCTTCCCATTCTTGGCTGCTTTTCTTTTCTTAGTCTTAACAGGTCTCTGTTCATTTTCATCGTAGACACAACTTGGGAGGTCATAAAGCTTTACATGCTTGATGCTGATTGCATATACAGAAGCATCACTGTACTCGGTGAAAGAACGGCAAATATTGAAAAAGTCATTACAAGGAACGTGAATGTCGAACTTCTTCTCCTCGTTGTTAACAGTGATATCCAAACCAATATAGAGAGTGGTGATATGCAGCTTCTTTTGTCCTTCCTTGAGCTCTATATCCTTATTCTCTTCAGTAATCTCTGTGTACTTCTTGAGTGCTTCCTCATTGCTGTAGTTACCAAACTTGGATTCAATATCCTTGGCTTCCTCTTCAGTTTCATAGATGAAAGTTTTCTCAATTGGCTTCACATATGGATGAGCAAGATTGATTCCAGGGAATGTCTCAAGCTTCTGCACCAGTAATCTCAACTTTGACTCAACTAGACCACTCCATTTCAAATGCTGTTCATCATCACCTCTCGTACTGGCTATTATGGTCAGATAGAATTTGTACTTGAAGAAGAAATCGTGTTTGACAAAGAGATCTGCCCATGTCTTCTTGTGGTCAATAATATCAGCCACAATTTCACCACCCCTCTTGAGCTCTTGTAATATCACTTTCTGCGTAGATGCACTGATATTGTGAGTAGCACACATGGATGGGTACGCAGGAGTGATAACCGGCATTCTGTGCTGACGATCCTGCGGATAGAGTCTTGGGTTCCATATTCTCACTTGCAATGGACCATCCTCTATAGGCTTTAGAAGCACAGGCTGTGGCCAACTCCATTGTGTCAAGATGTGGAAGAACTTGTTCACAATGACGGCAGAGCACGCATTTGGGTACAATTGACAAATTCTGGCAACAAGCATTGCCCAAGCAACACCACCTGGGAAACCAAACACGTTAGCATAAATAGCTCTTCTCTGTGCCCAGAGCTTGATGGCTCGTAAACTCAGTTTGAATGCCATTGGTTTTGGAACTAGTTGCAAAATCTCGTCAGTGACTCTAGTTCCGTTCAAAGCTCTCAGGTCCTTTTCATCAATGTTTCTAAGGAGATTCTTGTCTGAAAGCGTTAGATTAAGTGGAACTTGAGCAATATCCAGCTTTGCACAAATTAAATCAATCGAGATCCCACTGAACTTGATCTTGATGATTGGAACGAATGCATCAGGAACAGGTGCAATTTCTCCGAGTTCTTCACGTCCTCTCAAAATATCAGCAAAAACTGTGAAGAAGTCATCCCTAGTGACATGTTTAGGAACAACAACAAGTGTATCGATATCAGATCCTGGGCCGTAGACACCCAATCTATAAGAACCAAAAGTGAAGATCTTCCCACCGGCGTCCTTTGCCATTCCTTCATTCATGTTTTTATTTCTCGAAACCTTGTAAACAAATTCCTCGGCAAGTTGCTGGAGAGTCTTCAAAACCTCACCTCTCTTGAGAGTCTCTTCCTTGGACTCAAATGAACCCTGTGCCTTGAGCTCCTGGATAAGTTGGTCGTTCAGAACGTTCTCTGCCGGGGTTGGCCCATCTGTGGAGATGGGTGGCGTCATCCCATACATCTTTGTGGCACTCATTGTCAACAATGCTTAGACAGCTGTTATATTGAGCGAATTCCACTTCTGGTCAGCTAGAACGTGGCGCAGATCACGTTTCAGTTGTTGTGGTAATGAGAGCTCCAATTCCCACCAAAGTCGCTGAAGTTCTTCTGTGCTCGCGCAAGTTAAATATACGCCACGACGAGCGCGCGAAAAAGCGCGAATCTTGTCCGAGGCCCAATCTCTTTTGTGTCAAGTTTAAGAATTGCCGTGATCTTGAAAGACACTTTTTATACGATATGGATCTAAACTCTTACGCTTACAGTGTCCGATATCTTAGTGTAGGCCCCCAGTCATGAAGACTTATAAAATAAGCATTATCTATGCAAATAGTACTATATAGCAAGTAGTCATGGTGTAGCCATGCAGTCATCAGACATCAAGTGTGTGGGACTTTCCTCTTCTTCAGTTGGCTCAGCATTATCCCTTGTTCTGTCTCTTGCATTCCTCTTTTTTCAGATTCACGGGTTTCATAGCTGTTACAAACCTCATCGAATTCATCCAATGGAGTTCTACCACAATCAAATAGTCGTCTCTTGATCCCCATTATGTCTCTTTCCATGGTCATTGTATCAGGGAAGAAGACATTTTCGAAATTCAACTTGTTCTGAAATGCTCGTCTGTCGATATCGAAAACCTGCTCAAACTCGTCTTTAGAAACAAGAATATTCTCTTGAATGAATCTAACGTGGTTTGGGGCCTTTATCTTGTCAAGTTTGGATGTATACTTCGAAGATTGAATATTGTTGATCGACATGATCACAGCAGTCGAATGGACACAAGGGATTAAGCTCTTTGAACAGACACTGCACTTCAAGTCCTTTAACACCTGGTACCCTGATGACAGTTTGGTTATGCTCTGATATGAAACAGTAGCTTCACGGCTCAGTAGATCTTTGATATATGCTCTTCGAAATGACACGAATTCTTTTCTGCTAGTGAACTTTTCCACATATCTATCGAAAATGTTCAGAATGACTTCCAATGGATTGGCAGAACCATTAATGTTTGATACCATACGGATTCTCACTTCTTTCACCCGAGCATCATTTGATGTAGAAATATCAGATGTATGCATGAATTCTTGTGCAACATGAATATTGAAAGAGAGCAATACTCTCTGCTTCAGCGTCAAAGACAAGCCGTTTCCGAAAGCTCCTGAAGACCACACGTTCTGCGTAATAATGTACTGCTCATCCAAGCAGCTGAGTACAAGCGATAGTATATTTGTGGCACTGATCCTATTCAATTTGGAATTGGGATCCACCAATACATCTGTAGTGAACAAATCATAACCACCAGAATTTCTCCGATTATACCTGCTCATTATGATTCCATATAATATGGAATTCTCCTTTATCGTCTTTGATGCATCACACAAGTGATCATTGCCCTTTTGTAAGCTTGATTGAAGTGTCACCTCATTGAGAGTGTGAATTCCTCCTGTGAGATTGCACTTGAATGATCCGCCTCTTTCGGCTAACAAATGTTTAAGTACTTTTCTCGTCAAATGTGTGATACATTGGACATGTTGTTCTTCTGATTTTGGTCCCAAAGCTGAGTGTAAAGCAGCCTTGATATCAACAGAACCATCTGAGAGGAAGCTACCGTGCTTCAAATTGGGATAGCACACCATGGATGTTCTCAGAAACACGGTCCAAGCAGTCAAGCTTTCACTGTCCTCTGATAAAAAGTAGGCTATGGGGATAAACTGGTAGTTTGATGTGATACCGTAAATCACATGAAGACATTTGAATCGAACCGTAGACATTGATTTGATAAACATTGAATCAATAGAATAAACAGGTAAGAGTGATTTCGAGAATAATTCTTCCACCTTGTCATTCGAGAGGACCGTGAAGAAGATACCTGAAACGCTTTTATCCCCATCATCCTGAATGACCTTAAGTGCACTCTGCTCCAACTCACAATTCAGAGACCCCGCCTTCCTCTCTTTGCGTGTGACGTATTGGCCACTGAATCCACGTAAAGTGAAGTTCTCTCGCTCCAACTTGATAATATTGACCTTCTCTTCATTGGATTCCATGGGAAAACCACCAGCAGTATCAAGATCACTGTTTTCTCCACCGAAATTGGTCCTCTGCTCTCCTGATGTACCTTCAGATGGAAAATTCTCACCTTGATGTACTGTCTGTAAATCAGTTGTATGGACTGATGGGAGAATCTCATTTTGAACCTGTAGTTGATCTGCAACCCCATTTGAGTCAAACTCGTGCACATGTTGTAGCAATGCCTTTTGATCTGCACTTATGGACTTCGTGGCAATTCCATTGAAGCGATAAGCCTTCCCAAAGGTCACCATGTAACCTTCTTTCGTTGAATCCATTGCCAGAACCATCGAAAGAAGATTCTTGTCACTGCAATTTAGCTCGAGAGGCAGTTCCCAATAGCAGTGCTTCCTCAAACTGGCCCTGATACTCTCACTGTACTTGTCAATGGCAATGCCTTCTGTGAGCTTTGCGAGGAAGTCAAGCGACTCCGTTTTCAATGACCGCACAAGGTCTTCAGATGACCGTATAGTATTCTGCAACAACGCCACGTTTGCAGGTGATGAAAGACCCATTACAAAAGTCATGAGTGAGGTCACATCCTTATATATTGAGTCTGCCTGGTGATTCAATGTGGGTGGCTGCGTCGTGGAGTTTGTTCTATGTCGATGTAGAATCGTCCCAAACTTAAAAGCTATTTCGAGTGGTATTCCGGCGCACAGATTCCTCTGATTAGTTAACCAAAGGTATAGCTTAAAGGCCTTTGATAAAGCTTTTTGTGATGTGCCACCTGCATCAGTTGAATGATAATTATGAAGAACATCTGCAAACAGATTAATGTGCTTTTGAAAATCATCTTTGACCTCTGAATTGTTCTTTCTACCGTGTACAGAAGCTTCATTGTACCCCTCCACATTCTTCATATTCCATTTCTTGGTGTTCTCTTTCATAACAGTCAGTCTGTCTAGTCTTGTTGACATTTTTGTGATGGAGCATGTATGTGATGAGGAGTATACTCTTTTCAGAATGGTCCGATCCACAAAGTCATCTACCATGAACAAAGGTTCCTGGCAATGCTGACATTCATACGATCTAACAGTCTTGAATCCAAATGTGTGATGTTGACGTCTGGACGATCTCGTAAAGAATAATACACCTTGATTGATGGTGTAGATGATAAAGGCCCTCTCTAGGCATAGACTCAAGTCCGCATAGATCTTCCCTGTTACAAACTCCATCTGGATTTTCTCCAAAGAGACAAGAGAAATAATTCTTCTCGTTAATTCAGCACCCCGTTCTTCCTGGTATATGGCCTCCGTGATATCTTCCATTCTTCGTGGTTCAATGACGCTATCATAAATGAAGTCACCATCAAATTGTGTAAATTCAACTGCATCATAATCGCAAAGGTCATAGGCACCTGTCAATTTCGCCCTCTTCCTAGGTTTCCTCTTTTTCTTTTTCTCCTTCTTTATTGAAGGTATTAACTGAATTCGTTCAATTATTGTGGGTTCACACCGTGTCTGATGATCATCGACAGAATTCTGATGAAGGCCACCTTCTAAGACATCGATATCCAGTAGTTCATGATCAAGCAGTTCAAGACACTCTCCATCAGATGAATTGGATTCAGAAACATTAGCCATAGTGAAGATGAGCTAATGTGATGCATTACTATTTTTCTTGTCAAGAGAGCGTATAAAAGATGGAGAGATCAGAACCTGTTTACAACGATGTTGCCCCTACCAAACATATCCAACTCTGGTATATTATTGAATATTTGCAGATCCCAAACAAATAAAGCCAGGTAAATAGTTCAAACAAAGTTCAAATCAGTCATGTCGCTCTAATTTAGGAACGCCAGTGGGCTATTATAGATAGTAACAGTCTTTACGCTAACTCAAACTTGATAGTATTTCTCCTTACTAGCTCTGGCTGCGCACACACTCTACACATGCATTGGGAAGTAAAGCCGTAAACTCATATTTATAAAACCAACCATTTAGAACCCTGTCGAACCCCAAATCATAATGCCGAAAAAAATATAAAAAGAGAGAGAGAAGGAGAGAGAGATGTAGCAAAAAACATATATAGTAAAAAAGAGAGGGGAGGGGGGAAACACTTTACCGGGGCCATCAAACAGTCTCTTCAGGTTGTGCAGGTAGATTAGCAGGGGGCGCCAGGATAATTTCTTCCATCTTTCTAGCCCTGTGATAATCAACAAATGCCTTGATGAAAATAAAGCCGCCAAGAGCAGCTACTGCAACTGCAACAATCAGTAGTTTGACACCTTTGTCAGTTTCGCCAGTGTCATAATTACCCGTGGAGAGCGTCGACTCAAACTGGTCCAAGGAACCATCAACTGTTTGTCCTGCTGTGATGTCATAGTCATTAGCGTTTGAAGGTTCAATTTTGGAAGATGTGAGGGAATCGTTGTCAATAGAAAGCGTGCGTTTAGATGGGATCATGTAGTATGCATATGTGATGAAGGTGATACCCAACCCGGCTCTTGAGCCCTGCTTTGCCGCGTGTGATGTGTGAAGAACATATGTCAGCAAGAAACCGACAAACTGGAAACTCGAGGAGACCAAGAGGTTCCAAACAAAGTTCACAATGTTCCCTACTGGGAGGCCATCGATGAAGACCTCGTCGTTAATTCCTGGGGCCAGGATGGAGTTCTCCCAATATGGTGGAGTCGAATCTGCCGCAGCTTCGTCATATGTTGGTGGCTTATCAGAGTCGACTGGCTCAAGGTCTGGCTTAGCTGACATGTTGCTGAAAACACCGTCGTTCTCAGAGCCTAGCCCGAACGTTGTGCCTCTTGGCTTCTTCTTGAATATTTTGTCCAATATGTTGAAGTTGTTACTGATGGAGTTGATGCTGAGTGGGATGGAAGAAGAGCCTTGCTGTGCGGATGAACTCGAGGAGGATGCCTGTGGCTCGGTGCTCGACGTTGCCTCCTCGATGTTTCTCGATATGTCCTCGACCTCGTGTGTTCTCAAACGATCATCAGACGACTTGCCGCCTTCTGTAGAGCTTACATCGTCATCATCAAATGAGGAAAGTAGTGGGTCACGCGCACTCTGTCCCGTGTGGCTATTAAGGTCGTCTGATGAGCCTGTCTGCGGAATGCTGGAGCTTGGTGCCTCATAAAGGACCGTTTCTTCGTCCTCAACCTTAGAGTCTGTGTTAGTAGCTCCTCTGAGTAAACTTGCGCTATCGTATTCGCCGTTGTCGCCAGGACTTACTCTCTTGTAGGCAACCATGGTTCGCCGTCAACACCCTCCCGGTGCTGTGATGATAACGTGGAAGAGTTTGAGAAATGTGCGATAAGGAAAGCTTCTCGTGACGCTCCCTCTTGCAAAGAATGAAATGAAAGGGTTAACCCTATGTGTACGAATGAGTGAGTCAGTCAGTCAGCTTTGGCGTGAAGCCCTGTTATCGGCCCCCTATTTGCTCGTCATTGTTCACCTTGGCCTGGCCCATTTCAAGCGGGAAAACAGAAACACAGAAGGAGCCACCAACCGCAGCTCCGCCGCTCCGCCACCGCACTGGCGTCAATTCCGAGGGAACTGTTTGACCGGATATATCGCGGTGACAATACGCAGCAAGAACATGGCTAGTATACAACTGTTGTACTCCTATTGCAATTGACGCTGACTATTTGCTCCAGGATGACTTTTCTCGGGGAGTTTAGTGCCTTGGTGGGCAATAGTACTTTGGCAAATGTTGTTCTTTACGCTGCGCTAGTGATTGGAGTCGTCAAGCTCACCCACGCGACCCTCAGCTACGCGTCGATGCTCTTTGATCTCTTCATCCTCCCGCCTGTTGACTTCAAGAAGTACGGTGCAAAGCGTGGTAAATGGGCTGTGGTCACTGGTGCCTCCGATGGTATTGGGAAGGAGTACGCCCTGCAGTTGGCCAAGAGAGGATTGAACGTTGTGCTCATCTCGAGAACACAGTCAAAGTTGGACGTATTGGCCAAGGAGATTGAAGATAAGTACAAAGTCGAGACTAAGACCCTGGCCATTGACTTTGCATCCGATGCTCCATCCAACTACGACAAGATCACACACCTGGTCAAACTGTTGCCAGTGACCATCCTGATTAACAACGTTGGCCAGTCGCATTCGATCCCTGTGCCATTTGTTGAGACCGAGCAGGACGAGATGAGAAATATAATCACAATTAACAACACTGCCACTTTACATACTACGCAAATCATCATTCCGGTTATCCAGGCCACACTGAAGGCCTCCAAGGGCACGCGTGGATTGATCCTGACAATGGGGTCCTTCGGTGGGCTGTTGCCAACTCCATACCTCGCAACGTACTCTGGCTCAAAGGCATTCTTGCAGAGTTGGTCCTCTGCCCTTGCAGGCGAGCTCAAGTCCGAGGGGATCGACGTTGAGCTCGTGATCTCGTACTTGGTGACCTCAGCCATGTCCAAGATCAGACGTGCATCTGCTGCTATTCCAACTCCAAAGCACTTTGTTGCCTCTACGCTTAGAAGCGTTGGCCGCCGTGGAGGTGCACAGGAGAGATATGCCACGATGACACCTTTCTGGGCACACGCTTTGATGCACTGGTGGATTGACAACACTGTTGGTGTCTACTCTAGCATCGCCAACAAGCTCAACTTGAAGATGCACAAGGACATCAGAGTCAGGGCTCTGAAGAAGCGCGCCAGAGAGCAGAAGAAGCAATGAGTCTTATAGTTCACACCAATAAACCACAACATCATACGGTAAAAAAACAAGTAAAGAGGGAAAAGAACCTTGATTAATGGCTGTAAAGTGTGTAATGCGGCCCTTACCAATATTTATCCTCGTGTTTTGGCTGCTTCCCCTTTTGGGCGGCTACGCGAAACACAAAACACACGAAAAGGTGGATTGATCAACAAAGCCGTGGAGCAAAGATCCGGAGGAGGAGCCAGAAGACGAAGATACGCCCTGATATCCCTTAGATTTTCGAAGCTGGAACCTGTTGAGCACGTCTGCACGCCTATCAGCCTCCTTACCATCACTGTAACAGCACATCCCCACAGATCTCCCACAGAGAGCGTTCCACAGAGGGTTCTAGGACACAGCCAGATCTCAGATCAGACGCACTGAAGGCAGCCGCTACATACCACACAAACACGCCAGATATACCGCATATCTAACACCCATCCTAATACCACTGTGCCCTGCAAAGAGATCGGGAACACAGCGTAACCGAAACAAGCACATTTCACACATACAGCTACACAATGGTCGACTTGTCAAACTACCAGCGTCTCGAGAAGGTTGGTGAAGGCACGTACGGTGTTGTTTACAAGGCCTTGGATATCAAGCACAACAACCGTATTGTGGCCATGAAGAAGATCCGTTTGGAGTCTGAGGATGAAGGTGTCCCCTCCACGGCTATCCGCGAGATCTCCCTATTGAAGGAGCTTAAAGATGAGAACACCGTCAGGTTGTACGATATCATCCACTCGGACTCACATAAGCTTTACTTGGTCTTTGAGTTCCTGGACCTTGACTTGAAGAAGTACATGGAATCCATCCCTGCTGGTGTTGGCCTAGGTGCTGATATGATTAAGAAATTCATGGCACAGTTGGTCAAAGGTACCGCATACTGCCATGCCCACAGAATCTTGCACAGAGACTTGAAACCACAAAACTTGTTGATCGACAAGGAAGGTAACTTGAAATTGGCAGATTTTGGTTTGGCTAGAGCGTATGGTGTCCCATTGAGAGCCTATACACATGAGGTCGTCACACTTTGGTACAGAGCGCCAGAGATTTTGCTTGGAGGCAAGCAATACTCCACAGGTGTCGACATCTGGTCTATTGGCTGTATCTTTGCCGAAATGGTTAACCGTCAGCCATTGTTTGCAGGTGACTCCGAAATCGACCAGATCTTTAGAATCTTTAGAATTCTTGGTACGCCAACTGAGGATATCTGGCCCGATGTCACATACTTGCCTGACTTCAAACCTACTTTCCCAAAATGGTCCAAAAAGGACTTACACCAGGCTGTTCCATCACTTGATCCTGCAGGTGTTGATTTGCTAGAACAAATGTTGGTTTACGACCCAGCTGGTCGTATTTCTGCAAAGCGTGCCTTGATACACGAGTACTTCCAAGAGGATCCACTACAAGTCCCAGAATACCATCAACAGCAGGTCATGCCTTTGGGTGCTACTGTATACACCTAAACTTTTTTTTGCATTATTGCAGGATGCCATATCCGCATGAACTTGGGAATATAACCTGGTTGAGCAGCTTTTCTTTGTATCTGTTTCAATCTGTTACTTTTCATTTTCATTCATACCCTCCATTTTCTGTTTCAGTTTTGTTCTTTTGTTTTTCCGATCCAAAATGCGATCATCAAGTTTTCAGCTTTGGCACAACATCAATACCCCACGCCCATCCTCCTATCCACTTCTTTTAATTTTGTCTTGTTGGATACATTGTGCCTCATCTATCAATGAGGTTGGTGTTAACTGATTATTGTGGGTTTTCCAAATCGGGTTTTTTACGTTTGATTAAACCAGCACATTCACAAATCCCTATATTTGTAGTACCTGTAAGTCAGTGTCATGGAAATTAAACAAGGCGACATGCAAACTCTATATGGTGAAGTCTTCTCTATATACACCGCTGACCAGAATTTCATCTGAACTGCTCATAATACTCCTCTTCAGCAAATCTCTTGTTAACAAGATCAATAACACTTTGATCGTACACTTCTTCTAACTTTTGACCACCAATAAGCACTTTTTCCTCGTGTGCCTTCTGTTCCTCTTTAGTCATAATCACAACGTTCGTCAACGTTACTGGCTTGGACGGATCCCATCTGGAAAGCGTAAGCTTTGTAGAAAATCCAGAGATTGGTGATTTCCCTCTGAAAATCTCCTCACAAATATATGGAACTTCTCTCAATGCAATTGGAACTCGCTGATCCAGTTCACCGACACGTGTTTGTTGTCCTGCAAGGGACTGGAAAATGCCATCATAGAACTTGATACGGTTCTTACCCTCAATAGGCTCGATTGGGTAACCGGCAACATCTGTTAGAATGTACGAAGCAATAGTGAGACCAAAGATACCTGGCATTGTTCCGAGGACAGGAAGGATTCTGACTCTAAAGTCCTTCAATGCAGTCAGTTCTTCGACTTTCCCCTTCTGGAACTCCTCCTCTGGTAATGGAAGAAGTTGCGCTTTTCTTGGATCCGGTTTCTCAGCTGAGAAAACGACAGTGATATCGGATGTAATACCTCTCTGTTTAAGACGACGTCTGACAGATTTTGCCAATGGGTCCTCTTCAGATTTTGAGATATCGCTAATGTTGATTCTCGTTGGATCACTCTTACAAGCTGCACCCATCGACGAGATGATCTTTAATTCATGCTGGTAAGCATATGTGAGCAAGTCAACTTTGGTGTTGATGTTGTCAATGCAATCGACAACGTATGTTGGATTCCCCGCTAGAAGCTCATCTGCGCTCTTCAGGTGCCAAAGTTGATTAACAGCCTCGATCTCGGCCCAAGGTGCGATTTTTAAAAGATGAGTCTTTAGGCATCCGACTTTGGACGTTCCAACATCCTCTAATGTAGCCACAGCGTGTCTGTTCAATGATGAAAGTGAGACTTGGTCAAAGTCAATGATTCTGATCTTGGAAACACCAGCACGGATGAGCATGGTACACACCCACGACCCAACACCTCCAGCACCGACAATAACAACAAACTGATCTCTAACAGCTTTCATTCCTTCATCGCCGAGGAAAGCATAATTTCTCGCCAGTTGTTCCTGAATAAGTGCTTCATCGTACTGCGTTGGTAGTCTCTTTCTCGTCTTTGACGGAACTTTTGTTGTATTTTGTGGGGTAAAGTAACGGTGATAAGCCTCAACCAAGACAGTGGTCACAGCTGCAGATAATACTGCAACGGTGAAAAGTTTACCTGTCGACATAGTGCCTTTTCAACCTGATCAAAGAGAGGCATAAATATGACGAGTGAAGAGCGATGAGCTTGTATAAAAGAAAAAAAAAAAAAAAAAAAAAAAAAGAAACCCTTCTGGTGTATTGGGGCGCAGTGAGATGTCTGGTTTCGTTACGTAAGCACTCCAATACAGGACTCGTATTACAGTGCAACCGGGTTTGGAACGGAAATAATCTCTTATATCAGTCTCTTGTAGAACTAAACAAAGTATAAACTAATCAGATCCTAAGGGGATCCTTCTGTCGTATTTATAGACAGGAGAAAAAGAACACGCTGTCCTTTCGGATGCGTAAGGTATCTGTATAGAAACCTTTAGAAATTCATAGAAACTGTGGAAATCCCTGAATAGGAAATATTCCATGATGTGAATCGCGCACACTGTATCAAACCTGATACA